>APFE030768812.1:9807-30154 GCA_000404065.3 Pinus taeda | reverse complement strand
AATCTGGTCAGCGCGAAAAGGACAAACAGAGGGAGCGCTGTTCATAGAAATGGGACCAGCGCGGAAAAGACGTGTTCTTCCGCGCTGGCAGCGCAACAACATTGGCCTCCGCCTGTCAGCGCGGTTATTTTACAAACAGACGCGATGATCCATTTAACTTGGGCAAAGAGGGTTTTTAGCCATTTTTGAGGAGCATGAGTATGGGTGAACGTGGTTTATAGCACAGTAGGGAGACTGACATGATGGCAGTGACATTTTACTGTGTAACACTTACCTGCTCCCAATTTGTCAAAGTCCTGATCGTACAACAAGACTAGGTCACCTTTTGAGAAGATGCGAGGCTTGACATTTTTGCCAAATTACGCTTTGACATGTTTCTTATGTGCTTCCTTAGTCAATGTGGCGTCATGAGGAGTTTCATCCAAGTGGATTAGTTCCAAGAAGCGAGCCTATTCCTCTGAAGTTTCAGGAAGTAGATCGATTGTGAGCTTGAGAGATGAAATTTCACACTGAATCGGTAAGACAGCTTCCATGCCATACACCAACTGAAAGGGTGTAAATCTGGTCACATTTCTCACCGATGTCCTATATGCGCATAGAGTTGAGTATGGGATTAAGTGCCAATTCTATTTGTGGACTCCAATCATCCTTTGTAGCATGTGCTTCAGGACTTTGTTGATTGCCTCAACCTGTCCATTAGATTGCGGATAATATGGAGTAGAACTATCGTGGGACAGTCTTAATTTGGCAGTCAATTAAACCATCATGTGATTGCAAACATACGATCCATGATCTGTGGCTATAGCCTGTGGAACACCAAATCTAGAGACTACATGATTGAAAAAGAAAAGAGCAGCCATTTTACCACTATTGTTTAATGTAGGCATCACCTCGGCCCATTTTGTAAAATAGTCAACCGCGACTATGGTATACCCATGCCCCTCGGCCGAGGTGGGGTTACATGTCATGAAATCTATGCCCCATTTAGCGAATGGCCCAACAACAACTACTGGATGTAGCAGTGCAGGTGGTAATCTAGTTTTGCGGTCGAAAATCTGACAAGCATGGAAACTTTTGATCCCAATTATGCAATCTTTGAATATAGTGGGCTAGAAGTAACTAGCTTGTAAGATCTTTTGTGTCGTAGCATAACTAGATTGATGCCCCCCACACACACTTGATTGACAATCATTCAGGAATTTTGTGGGCTCCTCATGCATGAGGCACCTTCGCAGAACTGTATCGACACCACGAAGGTAAAATGTATCACCGAAAATCATGTAGTCTTTGGCTTCGCATTGAGTACGTTGTTGTTCAGAGTGAGAGGTGTTAGGTTTAAAGGTTTGGGGTTGGAGATAGATCAGTATATCTCCATACCACAGATCACTTGATGATATCAGAAACATAGTTTCATCCACGATTGATGCTTTAGATGTTGAATTGTTGGATGACAATGGGAGATCACAAAGTAACTCTGCGAAGGCTAGAGATTTCTTTGGTTTGGATTTGGTGAATTCTAGATCAAGCTCTTGCAAAATGGCTATCCATTTGGAATATTTGACCCATAGAAATTGAAGTGACATATTGTAGGTCATAGCATTGCAATCTAACCTAATGTTAGTTTTCCGAAAGAGTATATAGTGTCGAAATATCTGTACTACTTGAACAGCTGCTAGAGCCAGCTTTTCAACATAGGAGTACTTGCTTTCTGTATCACTTAAGTTTCAGCTTAAATAATATACCAGATGTTCTATTCCATTGTCTTCTTGTACTAAAACCATTGCAATGGCTGTATCTGTAACAACGAGATACAAGATAAAGTCTTTTTGATAGTCAGGGGTGTACATTAATGATGCTTTTACTAGGGAATCCTTTAAATCTTCAAAGGAAGCTTGCGCAACCTGATCCCAGTTGAAGGGTACTTCTTTTTTCAAAAGATGTGTATAACCTTAAGCAAGTTCGGCGTAATTTGGAATGGACCTCCTTAGAAAGTTTGGTTTCCCTTGGAGTTTCTGAATCTAAAGAGAATTTGAAGGTGGAGGCATGTCAATAATTGCTTGAACCTTACATGGGTCGAGTCAAATTCCGTCCTTAGAAACTATGAAACCAAGTAATCTACCAAAACCAACACAAAACACACACTTATGTGAATTGAGTCGTATCTTGTAGTGTCGGCAACGTAGAAATATAGCTCGCAAATGCTGCGGATGATTAGTCCACTTTCATGAATGAGTCGGTATATCATCGAGATACGATTGAACGATGTGCTTGATGTCATGGAAGGCGTAGTTTATTGCCCTCTGAAAAGTTGCCCCTGCATTCTTCAAACTGAAAGGTAGTTTACGGTATGCGAATGTGCCTCATGGACATATAAATGTAGTCTTTGACTGGTCCTGTGGGTGGATATTGATTTGATTGTATCCAAAAAATCCATCCATAAATGAAAAGATTCTGCATCCGACACATTCATCAATTACCTGGTCGATGAAGGGTGTAGGGTAGTTGTCTTTTGGAAAAAGCTTGATTTACATCCCTATAATTGATGCACACTCTAATCGTTCCTTGCTTTTTCATCACAGGAACAATATTTGAGACCCAATCAGTTAGAGGAACAGGGTAAATGAAACCAGCATGTAAAAGTTTTTCAACTTCTGCCTTAATGGAACAAACTTTCTTCGGATGAACTGGTCGAAGCCGTTGTCATACTAGTTTTACATTTGGATACATCTTGATTTCATGTTCAATGATGCTCGAGTCAATGCCTGGCATTTATTCATATGACCATGCAAAGACATCTCTGAATTTGTGAAAGAGAGCGCAATATATTTCCAGTTCTGAAGTAGAACAAGATTTTCCAACATGAATATTCTCTAGAACATTAGGTTTGGTCGAGATATTAATGGTGATATTCTCTTCAATATTGGATAGATTTCACTCGAAATCCACCATATTTATAGTATTTGATAGAAAATAAAAAACTGAAGGATGATTAAGGTTGCTAGAATAGTCTTCATTGTTATATTAAAGGTGGGAATGATGGTGGTAATCTTCCCATGGTGCCTCTCCTATCATCATCTACTGAATGATTCCTTCCTCTGTAGAATGTATATGATACCAAGGATCGGAAGAGGTGCCATGCTCTAGAGACCTATCTATCAAAACACTCGATGAGTGTTTATTTGGGTTTACCGCCTAGGCCCAGAAAATTGATTGCTACAAAATTTCTTTTGGGCTTGGGCGCAACACCTCGCAATGATAGACACTATCAAAATGGTCAGAGTTCTTCTTAATCTTTGATGATGTACAAGATATCATATGACAGGGTTCCACTATGGACACTTCTTCCAGATTACTTGGAGGCGGGACGACAAAAGTACCCGTTGAGGTGGGGTCTTTTAGGAGACCTACTCCGACATTTTGAAGAAATTGAGAGCTTCCATGGATCATTGGAATGCTTCCAGTAGCTTGTGAACTATTGGGAAAAAAGGTTAGTTGGTCAATGATTGTAATTTCACCTTGGAAGGGAAATGCAATATTTCTAAAATATGTTGACATAACTGTTATCGGGAAATATAGTGTCCACTCAGAGTTTCTAGTCCCACTAAGACAGGTAGCTATCTTAGAAACAAACAAAGTAAAACTACTTTTGCTTTCCTTTATGAGAAGTAGATAAGAGGGGAACAAAGGACACCAACCTTAGTCTTGCACTTGGTTCCTTGCTTGGTTCCTCTCCCTTTTAACAGATCTTTGCTGCTTCCTTCCTCGCTTTAGAGAGCACCTGTAGAGTCAAAGCATCATAACACTATCGATGTACAGAGATCTACAATCATAAACAATATAGGACCAGATATATATTGACCACACAAATGCATATATCATCAAACATACAAGAATGTGGAGGAAAACTTGAATAGCTTTATTAATATCACGAACAGCAAAGAGGATTACAACCCATTTTTCTGACCCAGCGTCATCCTCCTAGCATGAAAGCCCTTCTTCACCTCATGAAAAGCTTACATCACCCAACACTATGATGTTCCACCAAGAAACTAACAACACTTCCTTACAAAATACAAGATTCTAGCCTTTGGATCTCTGTGATGAGGGACTCATATATAGATGTTTGCAGGGGGGTGAGTCAGTTGCTGGGTTTTTGATTAGTGTCCTCTCTCTGATAGTTCTTGGTTCCACTTGGAGATTCATGATCTCTTACTCATCCTTGAGCGAATCCAGAGAGGCAAGTGTCACAAGAGAAGTTTCTAGAAGATTCCATGATCATCCACCTTGCAAACTGTCTCTGCCATTTGTCTACTCTCGCTCATTGCACCCTACAGAAGGGATATCTAGTATGCATCGCACCTTTTGCATTGAGCAAGTGAGATGCATCACACCCTTAGCACTGAGCAGCCTCTATGGTCCAGTTTTGACTATTTCTGAGTAGTTTTCCATGGAGAACTTCTGGGAGATGATGTAATCAGCTGACCTTGCTCCTTTAAGGTGTGAAGCAACACTTTTAGGGACTTAGAAGCCCTTGGTTTATGGACATATATGATTGTGGTTGCAGTGCCCAAAAATGTCTATAACAGTTGCCCCCTAAAGCATGAGTTCATTAATCTTTTGATGT
Organism: Pinus taeda; assembly: GCA_000404065.3. Classification (NCBI taxonomy): domain Eukaryota; kingdom Viridiplantae; phylum Streptophyta; class Pinopsida; order Pinales; family Pinaceae; genus Pinus; species Pinus taeda. The sequence goes on along the minus strand of APFE030768812.1, from coordinate 25,530 downwards.
CAGGTGAAATGCTTTATCATGAGGATCTGAGGTTTTTTGAACTGGAAGGTGACCTATAATAAGATACAATACAATACATTATCTTCATAATATTTTCATGATCTAGCTGAGGCGGGCATTCCAATGCTCAGCTTTATAAATTCATTTTCATGTACATAGGACAGAAAACCGTCTGTGTGGCAGACTGATGATTCGGATAGAGTCATCATCCTTTGATTTGGATGATCATCTGTTCGACAATGATGTACATTTGATGTCTTTATTTTCCTAAATATATCACAGCCCGGATGGATGAAACTATATCCGAGGTCTTCAAACTCGTTCAATCTTCACTCAAAGTACAAATCAATCCATGTGAAAGATGTTTTGGAGTCAAACATGGAAAGACATCATCTGATTACCAACCAATGATGTAAGCTATTAACAGACGCGAGAGGAATAACTGATAATGATGATGACCCTCAAGGTAGGACAGTACAATTCACATGGTATGAAAAAGGGAATTGGCATCGAACACCACGTAAAATCTTTCGGCTGAACGCCGTTGATGTAAACCTGTTGCCGGAAGTGAGAAACTTGCCATTAAGGCATGCAAGCTTCAAAGTACTAAAAAGGTTGTTCCTAGGTCGACTTCTTGGATAGTGAGCTGATGTCGACAAGAAGTGACCCATCATAGGAGGGCCTTAATGAATCCCACATCTATGACACAGAATGGAGCAAATGATTTTGTGGAGGTGAAAATGATCTGATGAAACAAGGTTTAGGGTGGCGGTCTTGAAAGAATGGAACGTGAATGTATTGCAGCAAATAAGACACAGATGAATTCTCTGAGTGACTTCTCTTGAACATATCGGTGACACTGAAATTGATTGGTAGCATTAACCCCAAATATTGATGGTTTGATGGACCAATGGTAATATGACTGGTGAATGGAATAACCCAACCTGACTCAGACATGGAGTGAAAGTGTCATGTTCAAGAGCGACTTGCTACCAACAAAGTTTCTTCAAGTTTTCTTCCCAATTTTTCCCCAGTCATTGCTGACCAGTACCTCTTTATTTTTATCAAGCTTGAGGAGGATAACATATTATTTTTTTATAATTCTCCCTTCGGGAAAACCCGTCACTATGTTTTAACGAGTCTAGCGATAGTGAAACTCATTCTTGCCTGCATGGACAAGTTTGTCGCTATTGGTTTTAACGAGTTTAACGACAAAGATAACTCGGTACTTTTTTAATTTTAGAGAGTCTGAAAAGGGATGGAAAGGAAACTCCAATAATCCTTTTTTGTCATATAATCCCTTAAGTCTGAAAAAGTATAAAATAATACGAAAGGGATGAATTTTCGATAGTTTTAACGAGTCGAACAAAATAAGCGCTCGATCTTTTTGTGTAATAATCCCTCAGGTCCAAAAATATTAAAATCTAGAGGAGGGATAGCACTTCCGATAGCTTTAACGCGCTGGAGAGGCCAATTGCTCGGTAATCTTTTCATATTTTACGAGTCAGATGAAAAGAGCTTAAAGAAGACTTGTTTTTTGAGGAACGAGTGATGATTTCGAGTAGCAGCTGATTCCAGGTAAGGTTTGGAATTTTCCAATCGCGGCAGTGTCACAAGCATGGCTAACAAGATCACTCGTCGCAGATGTTCCTCAAAAAGGGTAAACAATCAAATGGAGGCGTATGATCGTCTAAAATAGAGTGGAGGTGATGATGAGAACACGACCAAGGCTCAAAAGCTGATGATAATGAATTCACAATGGTTATTTACCGGATATTGGTTCATTTTTTAATGAGCTTAAACTCTGGGGGAAACATTTGCTCATCGCTTAGGTTTAATTTTTAATGAGCTTGAACTTCACATAAAATCTGCTCGTGGTGGGTTAATTTTTTAACAAGCTTGAACCCTATGGTAACATTGCTAGTGATAAGTTTGCATGCCCCTAGCATAATAACGCAAATCGAGGTGCATGCCCTCTAAGCTTCATTGCATTCAACATAGTGGTTGGAATGAAGGTTTACCTTCAAGATCTTTGAAAGACTCGACTTGGATTTTACGAGATTATAATCAAAGATTCGATTTGGAAAGGGATTTGTTTCATTTTTAATGAGGTTGACAGAGTAAAAGAACTATCCTCATTACTCCTTGTTTCACATTTTTAACAAGGTTGACATGAGATAAGAACCGTCCTTGAAATCCACCGTATTTACAATATTTGGTAGAAAATCAAAAATTAAAGGATGATTAAGGTTGCTGGAATAATCTTCGTGGTAATCCAAAAGATGGGAACGATGGTGGTGATCTTCCCTTGGTGCCTCTCCTATCATAGTTAACTGAATGATTCCTTCATCTGTAGAATCTACATGCGACCAAGGATCTAAAGAGGTGCCATATTCCTTAGACATATCTATCCAAACACTCGATGAGCGTTGATTTGGCTTTTCCCCCCATGCCAAGAAAATTGATTGCTACAATATTTCTAAAATGGCGATGATCCATGCTGACAAAATATTCGGGAATCTTCGGAATCTTTTAGATATAGAAGATATCATATTGCAGGTTCCCAATGTGGCCACTTCCTCCAGATTGTTTGGAGGTGGTAAGGAAAAAGTACCCATCAACGTAGGGTCTTTTAGCAGGCCTACTCCAATATTTTGAAGCGATTGAGAGCTTCCGTGGATCATCAGAATTCTTCTCGTAACTTGTGAACTATTGGGGAGAAAGGTTTGTTGGTCGACGATTGTAATCCCTCCTTGAAAATGAAATGAAATCTTTCTAAAGTATGTCGACACAACAACAGTCGTAGCATAAATCCAAGGCCTTCCCAGTAGGATGTTGTAATCGAGGTTTCAATCGATAACTTGAACATCAATTTCTATCATTTTGCCCCCCAGTTCAACTTGCAAGTTACTTAAAATCTCGTATGGAGTGTATGTTCATCCATCAAATTCTTTTAACGTCGTTGACGATCGCAACAAGGGTGGAGAGCCTCAATTATTCCAGCAACTCATTGACATAATACATGTAGATGCCCCCTCATCAATAATTGTTCGATGAACAATTTTGTTGAGGGCTTTCACTTGAATGAGGAAAGCGAGTTAAGCTGGTAACTGAGGTTCATATCCTTTATGATTAAAGGCCATAAGATTGGAATCCGCTGGGTCAATCCCATCTATTGCTGATAATAAAGCCTGCTTTTGGGAGGGGAATTTTGCAGTACCTCAAGTGTCGACATAGCGGACAGCGTTGGGCCAGATCCTCCACTATAATAATGCTGTGCTACTCTGGCATGAGGATTAAATGTCAATTTGTGTACTACTCCCTTTGTAAGCTTTATCGTTAGCTTAGGAATGATGGGTGGCACAAATTCGGTTGAAGTTGTTGTCGAACTACTAGGTTGATCATTATCCTTGTCATTCAACAGTTGTGGATTCCCGTAATATTTATTCCTTGTCAATATCAAAGCATCATTTTGTTGTTTCGAAATGGACAGCATAATAACTTGGGACCGGGGAGCATTGCCGCTAGCAACCATATTGGTTTCTGGGTTCGGAAACGGATTAGTCAGTAATGCTGAATTCTTTGAATTCTTAAAGAATTTCTTAATCTCATCTTGATATGGACAATCTCTTGTCCGATGATCCTCATCGTATATCTGACACCCCAAAGGAGGTTTCCTTTGCCTGGAAGGGTTTGTAAAAGATTTTTTAGGAGACGACTCCTCCTGTTTCTTCTCTTTCCCTTTCTTTTTCTTCTTGCCTCCTGGCTCTGAGGTGAGAAGTTCGTCATTTTCATTCTGACTAGAAACCTTACGGGCTTTCTTCGATGTAGCCTTTACAGTTTTCGTGCTAGTCATACCTATCATGCCATCGCTGGCATGAGAGTCTTTGTTCGATTTAGGAGGTGGAGGAACAGAAAATTCCAGTCTAGGAGCATCAGGTATTTTATTGTAGAGCATGCCAGACTGAGTAGAGATCAAGTCTAGATATTCTGCATGAGCAATGACTTGCTCTTCAGTGATGACTCCCCCCTTTGCCAAATATTCTATAATAGAAGGTAACAATGACTTGATAAACCATTCAGCTAACATTTGATCAGGAACATATGTCTTCACCATTCTACGACGATGTCACCACTCATGAATATGATCAGATATGTGAGTGGCCGTCGTTTGTTTGAAATTGGTAAGAAGCTCTGTTCCCGTTTCGTACCTGATGGGTAACTGAAAATGGGTTAAAAAGGTTGTGGCTAGGGTGCTGAAGTTATCAAATGAAGCTCTAGGCAATTCGATATACCATTTTGCTACTGGACCAGTTAACATTCTATAAAAAAGGCGAAGTCTTATCGAATTATCTAGCGATTCATAGCTAGTTGGGACAGATGGTACACCGACGAACATTGTCGGAATAGTAGTGGAAGGTTCTGTCACTGCTATGTTAGATGACATAATCCTAGATATCGACGGTTGTTCAAACATATCTAGTCTATCCAAAAGATTTCTTAGCGATTCTACAGGAACTTCCGATGACGGGAGACGATTTTTCTGATGAAGAAGGATATAGGGTGATTGTAGCTCCAAAATGCGATGGAGTGCTAGATGGAGGATCCTACACAATATTTTCTATAGCAATCAATCCAGGTGGAAGAAGTAGACCATCAGGTTTGTAAAATATTTTCGGTGCCGAAGAAGGTATAAAATCTGTAGTGACAGATGTTTGGGGGATAAAACCTTCCGAATCAGCTATAGATGGAGCCGGTTTAGGAATAGAAGTGTTTACCATCACACTAGGATCAGTTCTAATGTCCTTTGTGGCTGCAAAACTTCTTCTATAGAGGCAAGGATACTAGAAATGTTTGGAGTAACCGAAGTCTCCGAGGATGTCAGAACACTTGTTCCAACCAAATCAGGGGACTTTGATCCAGTTAAATGAGCTCGCTTTGTCTGGAATAGTTTCATTTCCGGAGTCAAAGACGGTTGACTCATAAGTCTCTGTGAATGACGGGGTTTCGATTGATTTTCTTCCACAATTGCGGATTACTCAATTAACTCAAAATAAAGGGGAAAATGATTCTGAATTAAATGAATTTTAGATGCTTTGACACAACTTGCTTTTTCAATTTTTAAGAGTCAAGAAAAAACAAAAGATGACTCTAGTCACCTTCGATTTTTAATGAGTCTGAAGTGACAAGTGCTCAGATGGACCTTTTCCTTTAAGGAGTCTGAAAAGGAACGAAAGAGACTACATTGGAAATATAGACAGAGGGATTACCAAACGAATCGAAAAATTGCAGAATATTTTTTACGGTATGGCAGTCAATCTTCTCGAATGTTGTGTTCAGTGCATTGTGATCGATAGGGCAGCAGACACAGCTTCCTATGGATAAAGGATATAGCCTATTGTGGTCTCCCAATATATACTCGATGGTATGTGGGAGCACAAGTCTGTACCGGCACTTGTCATCTCAAAGAGGAGGAATCACCCAACCAACAATGAAAGCGATAGTTACCAGGCTTTACGATGCTGGAATACGTCTCTAGCCTAGACTTCTAAATGTTGTGCGTTAGGTTCCAAAGCGTTTTTATGTTCATTCAATTTATTTTATTGTTGATCTTTCTTAAGAAATTTGCCTTTCAGGTTCACCGCATGATGTAGATATATAATTCCTAAAATTCAATCTAAGATGATAAACAATCGTTTAATCTTCTTTTTGCAATGAAAATCCTAGCTACTAAGGAAAGAGACATGATATTATTTCGACATAGAGTAGAGGGTGCACACTAAATGCATTGTCCTAAATCAAACCAACAAGCAGTCTAAATGCAAATGCACATGCATGTATTTGTTTTCCGCTTTCTTAATGTGTGAATGAAAAAAATAATGCTGAGTACAAATTTGAAATATCTTTTCAAAGTGACAGTACTAACAAATTTCTCTTCAAAAAACAAAAGGAAGATAATGATGACACTTTGTGATTTCAAATTGAAAATTGCTTTCGACACTTGAAAAATTACTAGTTCAGGGATTTAGGCCGAGCAAATGATAGTCAGTAATTAGAAATCACATGGGGTGATCTAATGAAGTTACTAGAGCCACCACCAGGGAAATTAGGATGTTTGCAAATCGATTGTTCAGTTTATAAACAAAACCCAGAGATAGACTGAAGCAGCATTGATCTAATTTCCACTTGCATAGAAAATGCAGTTTGAAGGCTAGTTGGCTTAACTTCAGGCTCCGTTTGTAGTTTATAAAGAAAACAAATATAGGCAAGCAAACAAGCTATTTTCTTCCCAGTGGAGTCACCATTTTGTTATCAGGAAATATAGTGTCCACTCGGAGCTGCTAGTCCCACTAAGACGGCTAGCTATCTTAGAAACAAACAAAGTAAAACTACTTTCACTTTGATTTATGAGAAGTAGATAAGAGGGGAACAAAGGACACCAACCTCAGTCTTGCACTTGGTTCCTTGCTTGGTTCCTCTCCCTTCTGACAGATCTTTGCTGCTTCCTTCCTCGCTTCAGAGAGCACCTGTAGAGTCAAAGCAACATAACACTATCGAAGTACAGAGATCTAACATCGTAAAAAATATAGGACCAGATATATATTGACCACACAAATGCATATATCATCAAACATACAGGAATGTGGAGGAAAACTTGAATAGCTTTATTAATATCAAGAATATCAAAGAGGATTAAAACCCATTATTTTGATCCAGCGTCATCTTCCTAGCATGAAAGCCCTTCTTCACCTCATGAAAGGCTTACATCACCCAACACTATGATGTTCCACCAAGAAAACAACAACACTTCCTTACAAAATACAAGATTCTAGCCTCTGGATCTCTATGATGAGGGATCGATATATAGATGTTTGCAGGGTTTGAGTCAGCTGTTGGGTTTTTTATTAGTGTCCTCTCTCTAATAGTTCTTGGTTCCACTTGGAAATTCATGATATCTTACTCATCCCTAGGTGAATCCAGAGAGGTAAGTGTCACAAGAGACGTTTCTGGAAGATTCCATGATCATCCACCTTGCAAACTATCTCTGCCATTTGTCTACTCTCACTCATTTCACCCTATAGAAGGGATATCCAATATGCATCGCACCTTTTGCACTGAGCAGGTGAGATGCATCGCACCCTTAGCACTGAGCAGCCTGTATGGTCCCGTTTTGACCAGTTTTGAGCAGTTTTCCATGGAGAACTTCTGGGAGATGATGTAATCAGCTGACTTTGATCCTTTAGGGTGTGAAGCAACACTTTTAGGGACTTAGAAGCCCTTGGTTTATGGACATATATGATTGGGGTTGCAATGCCCAAAAATGTCTATAATAACAATAGCATCCATAACATAAATTCAGGGCCTTCCTAGTAAGATATTTTAGTCAAGGTTTCCATTGATGACCTCGACTTCAATTTCTACTGTCTTGCCCCCAAGTTCAACCTATAAGTTACTTAATATCCCATATGGCATGTATGTTCTTCCATCGAACATTTTTAATGTTGTTGATGATCGTGACAAGGGTGGTGAGCCTAAAGTTTTCTAGCAACTCATTAACATAATACAGGTAGATGCCCCCTCATCAATGATTGTTCGATGAACAGTTTTGTTGAGGGTTTTTACCTGTATAAGGAAAGTGAGTTGGGCTGGTAACTAAGGTTTGTATCCTTTATGGTTAAAGGCCACAAGATTGGAATCCACAGGGTTAATCCCACCTATTACTGATAACAAAGCCTGCTTTTGGGAGGGGCAGTTTTGCAGTACTTCAAGTGTCGACATAGCGGATGGCGATTGAGCCAGATCTTCCACTATATTATAATTCTATGCCACTCGGGCACGAGGATTAAATGTCAGTTTATGTACTGCTCCCTTTGGCGACTTTATAGTTAATTTAGGAATGATGGGCGGAAAAACTTTTGACAAAGTTGTTGTCGAACTACTGGGTGATCTATAGCCTTGTTGTTCGACATCTGTGGATTCCCATAATCTTTTTTTCCTCGTCGATATCAAAGCATCATTTTGATATTTTTAGATGGATAACATAAGCACTTGGGATGGGGAAGCATGATTGATAGCAACCAGATTAGTTTCTGGGTTTGGAAATGGATCAGTCAATACTGCTGAGGTACTTGAAGTTTTTAAAAATTTCTTGGCCTCAGCTCGATGTGGACAATATTTTGTATAATGGTTCTCATTACATATGAAACATGGCTGATTAGGTTTCTTTCACCCAACAAGGTTTCTAGAAGGTTTCTTAGGAGTCGAATCTTCTTGTTTCATCTTTTTACTTTTCCCTTTTTTCTTGCCCCTTGGTTGCTTTGGTTCTTTTCCCTTGTTAGATGACACGACATTAACCTCCGAGGCAAGAAGTTTGTCATTTTATTTTTGACTAGAAATTGCAAGGGCTTTACCAGATGGAGCCTTTAAGGTTTGCATACTTGAGGTACCAACCACACCATCATAGGCATGAGAGTCCCTATTTGATTTAGGAGGGGGAGGAATAGAAAATTCTAGTCTAGGAGCATCAGGGATTTTGTCGTAGAGCATGCCAGACTGAGTATAGATCAAGTCTAAATATTGTGCACGACCAATGACTTGCTCGTTAGTGACAACTCCTCCTTTCACCACATCTTCAGTAATATAAGGTAATAATGACTTAATAAACCACTCAGCTAGAAGTTGATCAGGAACATACATATTTACCATTCGACAACGATGTCGCCACTCATGAATATGATCAGATATGTGATTGGTTGTTGTCTGTTTAAAGTTGGTCAGTTAGCATTCGGTGAAAAAGGTGAAGCCTAATCAAATAATGATTGAGGGTGTTAGATGAACACCACAAATGAAAACTCATTATGTGATTTGATGGATCTTCACCCGAATTTCCATTGAATTTAATAATATTAGAGGGAATTTTATGAGGAATCGATGGCCATCACAGGGCATAAGCAATTGGATCATTTGTCAGCCGGTTCAGATCTAGTAATTCTAGAGTTGCTACAAAAGGCAACTATTGATTTAGGTTTGGCGAAGCATACCCAGGATAAGATATGATTGTCTGAGCAGTAGGTCTTTGCATACCAACATAACGTATCTGATGCTGATAACTTTGATAAGGTTGATGAGCACAACCATTATAGTATGGTTGTTGATAACCGTTTTGAAAATGCGGTTGCCCATTACCGACAAAGCCTTGTTGCTCATGTTCTCGATAAGCTTGCTGGAATTGCAGTTGTTGATATTACACCAGCCATGGTTGTTGAACCATTTGCTGTTGCTCAATACTGGATGATTGACCAAGATGTGGAGTAATAGTACCTATTTGAGCCTAAGTCACTCTAGTTAAGGAAGCAATAATATGAGGTTGTGATTGGGCTGTAGAGACAAGAGGCTGTTGTATTCCACCTAAGAGACTTGAGGTTGACATACAACAGGCAGTGTTTGTACTTGCGACACAGTCACAATAGCAAGTGTAGTGGTAATATTTGACACAGGTTAGGCTGGTTGCATTAAATATACAACCCTTGGTTGTTGAGGAAGTATTGGTACCTAACCACTGGATGTAACTCCAGTTTGACCTGAATTTTTTTGTGAGCTCTCATATGGTTGTTCTCCAGGAGGGAATAATGAAAATGCATATTGCCCCCCATATGGTGGCAATCCAGTGCTCAAAGGATAGATGGGTCTTTGAATACTAAGCTGCCCAAATTGAAATTGGTATGCAGGATCAATTTTTTGAGCTTCAACATAAGAAATTCTAGATAGGATCCCGGAGGAAAAAATAGGAACATACCATGTTGTCGAAACAGTACGTACGTGGACTCCATCTAGTGATTGATAACTAGTTGGGGTAGATGGTATACCAACAAACATCATTGGAGTGGCAGCAGGAAGTTCTGTTGTGGCTGTATCAGATGACACAATCCTAAATGTTGATGATTGCTCAGACATATTTAGTCTATCTAAAAGATTTCCTAGTGATTCGACAGGAACTTGCGATGAAGGATGATTATAAGAACTAACTTCAGTGGTCGAAGGATATAAGTGGATCCCAGTTCCAAAATACAATGGGGTACTAGATGGAAGATCCTCTACAATCTCTTCTATAGCCACCAGTCCAGGTGGAAGAGGTAGACTGTCGTGTTTGTAAAATATTTCTAGAGCTGAAGAAGGTATAGCTTCTGCAGTAACAGACACTGGAGGGGTGACACTTTCTGAATTCTGGAACTCTACTCCCAGATGTTCAGGTAAGTGAACTTCACTTTCTGGATCAGCTCTAAATGGAGTTGTTTCAGCTATAGAAGTGTCTACCGTTACACTAGGATCAGTTCTAATGTCCTCTTATAACCGCGGAGTTTCTTCTGTAAAGGCAGATGCACCAGAAATGATCAGAGTAAAGGTAGTCTTTGATGATGTTGAAACAAAAGTTTCAAATAAACCAGGAGAATTGGACTCAGTTAAATGAGACCGTTTTGACCGGAATGGTTTCGTCTCCAGAGTCAAAGATGGTTGACTCATTAGCCTCCGCGAACGACATGGTTTTGATTGACTTTCTTCCATGATTGCAAATTACTTGATCAACTCGAAATTAAAAAGGTGAAAATGTTATTTCGAATTAAACAAATTTTAATGATGCTTTGACACAACTTTGCTTTTTCAATTTGTAAGAGTCAAGAAAAAGCTAACGATAACTCTAGTCGCCTTCGATTTTTAATGAGCTTGAAGTGACAAGTGCTCAGATGGACCTTTTCTTTTAAGGAGTCGAAAAGGAACGAAAGTGACTACTCTGGAAATCTAGATAGAGGGATTACCAAACCAATTGCAAAACTGCAATATACACCTTGGTGGTAAATTAAAGAGAAATTACCAAGGACTTATGTATGGCAGTCAATCTTCTTGAATGCTGTGTTCAGTGCATTGTGATCCATAGGGTGGCATACACGGCTTCCTATGGATAAAGGATATCACCCTATTGTGATCTCCCAATATATACTCGACGGTATGGGGAGCACAAGTCCGTACTAGCACTTGTTGTATCAAAGAGGAGGAATCACCCAACCTTCAATGAAAATGATAGTTACCAGGTTTTACGACACCAGAATACGCCTCTAGCCTAGACTTCCAGATGTGTTGTGTTAGCTTCCAAAGCATCGTTATGTTCATTGAGATTTATTTTAGAGTTTCTCTTGCTTATAAGTTTTCCTTTCAAGGTTCACCACATGATGTAGATGTAAAATTCCTAAATATGCAATCTAGAATGATAAACAGTGGTTTATTTTTTAGCAATGAAAATCCTAGCTACTAAGGAAAGAAGATAATGATTCTTTGAACAGAGAGCAAAGACAACACACTAAATGCACTCTTCCTAAATCATTTTCTGCACACAGGCTAAATGCAAATGCAAATGCATGTATTTTTTTTTTCATTTCCTTAATGTGAGAATGCCAGAAAGGAAAACTAAGTACAGATCTAAACTATTTTCTTCATAGTGACATTTCAACAATTTCTTTTCAAAAAGGAAAGGAAGAATAAAACAGAACTTTTTGATTTCGAATAGAAAACTACTTTCAACACTTCAAATATTAACAATTCAAATCAAATACAATGGAAAAAGTACAGTCAACTATCTAGAGGACGAAGACTTTACGACACTCTTCCTTTTTATTCAAAACGATAGTTACAACACTTTTGCATCAAAAACGATAGTTCAATTTAAGCTACTTTCGACAAAGGACTGTAAATGATGGACGAATACATAAAAACATTTACTAATCCTAATAAATGGAGGATGAACAATGTAAAGGAAGGAAACTTCACCAATGAGATACTGATCATAAGCAGCAAAACAATTGAAAGAGCTGAGAACAAGGAGGAAAAAACCAAATTTCTAAGAGAGAAATAGTATCACTCAGTCATCACACCTGTGCTTCTTAGAAATAGGGATGCATCTCACCTACTACACATGGGAGGTGTGATTCATAATGGCTTCTAGTTACAGAAAATGCGATTGGCCAGGGAGCCAAACTGAGTGGGTTTTTGCTTAAAATTTGCAGCTAAGTTCAATGATTTAAGTCGAGCTATGATGGACAATAAAAACAATGTACAGGGGTATGATCTTAGGAGGTTATTGAGCTACCACAAGGGCATTTAGGATGCTTTTAAATCATATGTTCAATTCATAAACCAACCTAGAGATTGACTGAAGCAGCATTCATCTAAATTGCAATTGCATAGCAAGAGCAGTTCGAAGGCTATCTGGCTAACTTCATGCTCCGTCTGTAGTTTATAAAGCAAACAACACTAACAAACAAACAAACTATTTGCTCCCCAGTGGAGTCGCCATTTTGTTTCTAGGAAAAATAGTGTCTTTTCGATTTGCTAGTCCCACTAAGATGGGTAGTTATCTTAGAAACAAACAATCAAAGCACTTTGCGATTTCCTTTATGTATGATAGATAAGAGAGAAGCAAAGAGGACCAACTTGGATCTTCTTCTTGATTCCTTGCTTGATTTATCTCTCCCTTGATAGAGCTTGCAACTCCTCTCCTACTTGACCCTCTTTAAAGAATACTTGTACAGACAAAGTGGCAGAACACCATCAAAGCATCTCGATCTATAATATCATAAACAATGCAGAATCAGAAATACATTGACCATAGAATTGCATTCACAGATAATAAGATTCACAAATACATGATTATATGGAGGAAAACTCAAAGAACTTTATTAATAGTAGAAGAGATGATTACAACCCAGCTGTATGATCCAGCATCATCCTCCCATCATCAAAGCCCTCTTCACCTCATGAAAAGCAAGATCAACCAACAATACAATGCTCCTTCTCAAAGACAAACTAACAACACTTCTTTACAAATTAGAAAGTTTCAGCCTCTAGATCTCTTAGATGAGGGATCCATTTATAGATGTTTGCAGAGGTGTGAGTCATCTCTGGGTTTTTGATTAGTGTCATTCCACTTGTAGTTCTTAGTTCCACTTGGATATTTCTTGAATCTCTTACTCATCCCTAGGTGAATTTAGAGAGGCAAGTGTCATAGAGGAAGTTTCTAGGAGACTTCATGAGCATCCACTTAGCAAACTACCTCAGACATTTGTCCATTCTCACTCATCGCATCCCACAGAAGGCCTCTTCAGTATGCATCATACCTAGCTAGTGTAGGAGTCAGTATGCATCACACCTTGACCTAGGAGTAGTCAGTATGGTCCAGTATTGGCTAGTTTTGAGTGGTTTTTCAGGTGGAACTTCTGGGAAATTACGTAATCAGTTGACCATGATATTTTAGGGTATGACACAACACTTTTAGGGGTTAAAGAGCCGTTGGTTTATCGACATATATGATTGGGGTTGAAGTGCCCAAATATGTCTATAAAACCTACCTATTTAAGGAATTCTGTGATGTATTTTCCTGGTCTTATTGTAGATTTTAACCCTGTACAGAAATTACCTGCATATGAATTCTAAATCACAGGAAAAATAAAAATGCGATAGCATAACACATAAAACACATATACACAAAGATTTCCCACTAGATCCCAAAACCGGGACTACCAACTTGATTTTTCATTATGTGCCTTTCAATGTTACAATACATATTTATACATGTCGAAGCATCAAATACCATGGACCGAAAACCATCACATCCAAAACCATGGACCAAAAAACCATCGCGTCCAAAAAACATGTGCGAAAATCATGCACAAAAGCATAGGTGGGTCCGCCCAACCTAAAGTGGGGTTACGGGTACCCCTCAAACCCCGTGTTAACTATGTGGAAAGGATATAACATAACCCAACAATCTCCCACTTGTTGTTTTCTTTCCACAGGGGGCCACAAGAGAGCTTAGTCATTTTTTCAGCCCTGAAACATGCATTGTTTCTCTACACCAAGAGAACTTCTCAGAGCTAACAGATTTTGTCAATGCATCTGCAGTATTCTTCAAAGTGTCCACCTTTACCAGCAACACCTTTTTGTCTTCTATCATATCCCTCACAAAGTGATACTGAATATCAATGTGCTTTGTCTTTGAATGATAAGCAGGGTTCTTTGCCAAGAAAATTGCACGTTGGCTGTCACAGTCTATCCTTATAGCTCCCTGTACTAACCCCATACTTGAACACAATCTCTGCAACCAAACTGCTTCCTTGCTTGCATGAGTGGCTGCCATGTATTCTGCCTCTGTAGTTGATAGTTGCACTACAGATTGTTTCTTACTCATCCAACTGACTGCACCTACAAATAGGTTAAACACATACCCACTTGTAGATCTTCTCTGATCCAGATCTCCAACCCAGTCTGCATCAACAACGCCACAAATATCCAAAACTTTGTCCAATCCTGGTCTTCCTTCGTAGCACAAACCATAATCACTAGTGCCATGCAAATACCTGAAAACCCGCTTCACTTCTGTCTAGTGCTCCTTCCCTAGTTTTGACATAAGCCTGCTCAATACTCCCACTGCATGTGCAATGTCTGGTCTAGTACAGACCATTGCATACTTCAAGCTACCGAATGCACTTTCATATGGAACACAGGACATGTCCTCTTCCTCTTCTTGTGTCTTGGGACACTGTTCAGCAGATAACCTCACACCTACAGGAATATGAACCTTCACCAGCTTACTATCCTGCATATTAAACCTCTGCAGTATTGCCTCGACATACTCCCTCTGGTTTAACCAGAGCTTCCTCTTTGCTCGATCTCTTTTAATTTCCATGCCCAAAATATAGTTTGCAGCACCGAGATCTTTCATGTCGACTTTGGAGGACAATTGGGTCTTCAAATCCTAGATAGTTTCTTTGTCATTTCCAACTAGCAACATATCATCCACATACAAGACCAGATAAATAACGCAGTCACCAATTAATTTAAAATATACACAGTGATCTTCTTTGCTTCTGGTGAAGCCAAGTCCCCGTATAAATGTATCAATTTTCTGATACCACATCCTTGGTGACTGTTTTAACCCATACAGAGACTTCTTTAACTTACATACAAGTTCTTTCTTACCCTTCACCGCAAAGCCTTCAGGTTGCTTCATGTAGATTTCCTCTTCCAAATCCCCATGAAGAAATGTTGTCTTCACATCCATCTGTTCTACCTCAAATTCAAAAGCAGCAGCAACAGATAAAAGTAATCTAATAGAAGTTACCTTGGCAACAGGAGAAAAAATATCACCAAAATCAATTCCCGGCACCTGGGAATAACCTTTTGCTACCAACCGAGCTTTGTATTTCTTCACCTTCCCTTCTGCATTTGTCTTCTTCTTGAACACCCATTTGCTGCCAATGGGTTTCCTTCCAGCCGGCAACTCCACCAGATCCCAAGCCTCATTTTTGTGCCAAAATGCAATTTCATCAACCATGGCCTCTTTCCAGAGTTTTCCATCCTCTGAATCCACTGCTTCCTTCACACTTCTGGGATCATCACGTCATCAGTAATAGAAAAAGAAAAATTTGAACAGAAAGCAGATGGACTATACCTTTCTGCTGCCTTCTTTCTTGAACTGATCTTCTCACAGCCGAAGTTTGTGGCTCTTCATCTTCTGATTCCTCCTCTGCTACAGAGTCTGATTCCCTCCTTTAGTTCAAACTCTATCTTAACAGGTTCCTTTGGTTGGACTTCATGTTTCATAACATCTTTTACCTCTCTAAACACCACATCTCGACTATACACAACCTTCCGTGTGACTGGGTTCCAAAGCTT
>APFE030768811.1:29137-50976 GCA_000404065.3 Pinus taeda | reverse complement strand
TCCAGATCTTTCAAACAAAAAAAAAATTGATCCCAATTCTCTGGGATCTTCACTACAAACCTGCTTAATTTCACATTACAAAATCGATTAAATCTGTCTTTGGTCCAGATCTTTGAATAAAAAAAATTGATCGCAATGCATGAATCATACAGCTAATTGTACCTTTGGTCACAAACCATCAAAGAAGAATAACCTCCAAATGTGGGAGACCCATCCAAATAAATGCCGTTATATGTCCAGACAACCTTCTCACAGTACTGTTCTTGTTCTTTGCTACAAGAATCACACTGTTGGCAAATCCAAACCAGGAAGTCTAGTTGTGGACATCAAAAAGGAGGGGAGCAACCAAGTTCCTTGATAAAAGAATAAAGGTAAATGTATGTAATAATTTATAAGCCTATCCAGGAAGTCTAGTTGTGGACATCAAAAATGATCTGCTGCAATGTGATTAGATAAAAACAACCATCTTATTGGTCAGAGAAAATACGAGAATCCTTTCACATTAACAGAACACTACAACAATAGATTTCAGCGTAATTTGCTTTTAAGGCCATGTTTTGCAGGTCCAAAGGTTGTATTTTGCCTTTTTCAATTTGTGGAAAGCAATATGGTCATGCAATCTCATAGTGGTACGTGCTTCTAAGGTTATTTGATCTGGGGAGCAACCAACTTCCTTAATAAAAGGATAAAAGGCAAGTGTATGTAATAACTATAAGTCTATCCCAGAAAGCCTAGTTTTGGAAATAAAAAATAATCTGCAGTGTGACTTGAATGAAACACCATACAGGGAGGAAACAATATTTATGACAATGGCAAGGCATTCATTAACACTGTACTCTTTGTGATGCTTCAAGTTTAGTAAAAATGCATTCAAATTCATTCATAATACTTTTTATCACTCTCCCCCTGATACATTCGATTCAATTCAATTCATTTGACAACGCACCCATTTCCCTCACCTTATGTCCTCTGCTTCTCTATACACTGTTGATTGCAATGGATGATTGCAAAACTAACATACTCTTCTTAGCTAAAAAGAATCCCAACCCAACCCAATGTATGTGGGAGGGAAATTCAAATAACTCAACTACCAGTAAACAAGGAGGCTGATGTCTGCTTGAAAGGGATCACTTTCAACAGAATAACCAATCTTCAATCTCCCACAAACCCTAATTGCAGAGCACTTGCATCCATCATCTACACTCTGTTCTGCTGCTGCTCTTTCTTGTAGACTTACTTTACATATGAAAGATAAGGATCAATATGAGATCACATCGCTTGGCTAACCATGAAGAAAACACCCAGAGATGTTGTATCACAATAATCATCTCTTCTTCCAGAAGCAATGATAACACAACTGTCATCACCCTCACTCATTATTCTTCCAGTGATTACAAGCTTGAACTTGGAGCAAGTTTGATATGTACATATGTATATATATTTAATGAAAGTAGCAACAGATACTTTCTAGATACTATCCATCTACGCAGCAAAGAGATATCGAAAATCAAATTCATATGGCATTATTTGTATCCCTTGTGAAACCATTTTATCAGGCCTCCCTCGTCTTTCCAGGCACTCCATTACTGCATTTCTTAATGACGTGGGGAGTTGAAGACAAATCCAATCTAGTAGGGATTCTACATCCTTTGCAAAATACCTGGAGTACCAATCTAGTAATTTTGGAACCAGCAATTTCTTCTTGCTAGTGACCCCCACTGCTGCTTGTAGATACTCCTTCTTTGCAGCTTCTAATTCGTTCTCAACCCCAAGATGAAGGATAAAAACATTTTCTCATTTTACTTCTATGTATGTTTCTCCTGTGATGTAAGAAGTATTTCTCATTCATATATATGCGCTTTAATACCTGAGAATGAGGATTCTTTGAGAGCTCGAACATTGCCCACTCCACAGTGATGAGAGTTGTGTCAGAGGCCTCGATGATTGGCTCCCATATCGACATCTCCAATTGTTTTTGGGTCAACTGTGGCGCTTCCTTCAGCAATATATCTAGATAATAGTTGGGTTCCTGATGCAGTAAACGTAGAATCAGATTTGATTGCCTTAGAAGAATTCAAAAGAACTGGAATTTATGGGATAAATTATACCTTTCCAAAAGCAAGGAGCTTCTTTTGGTCTTCAATCAGAGCTCTGAGCACAACGTTTCTTCTCCTGTCCATTCGTTTCATGTTCTCTTCCACGTGCTGGTAAGGAACCCACCTCAAATAAGGAAAGAAATCCCTCCAATCCACTTCAATGGCACCTTTCATGGGATCAGCTACCAATATCTCGTAGATTTCCCATTTAGACAAATTACTGCCTATCTCTTCAACGTATATGGATTCGATGTCCCGGCCTATGACCTTGTTCTCGGAAACAGAAGCCATTATTGTTCATTATGTAGACTTCCGAACAAGCAGATTGAGGGAGAAAAAATAGACCACAAAGGTTAGCGAGACTCTTATACTACTCAGTGCTCACCGCTTTCAGAGCAAATGTAAACAGTTCATTGATGAAAATTTGCCTGAGGTTCACACCTTCCGCAGATACTGACTGGGAATGTATGTTATCCATTATGCTCTGCAACATACTTTCTCGAAGGGAATGGATGCTCTTATGTTTCTGTCATCAACAAACAGATCTAATATTACCCAACTGAACCTGAACAATGCCCTGCAAAGCTGTAGAAGCCATTGGATTTGATTATTATGGCGATTCAACTATGATCTATTAAATGTGTCATTCTTCCGCCCCTTGGTCGTCTCTGATTATATAGATTTAAAACCAATTTATATTAAACACCGATTACCTGAGCTGCAGCTCCCAGAAGGTTTGTAAGTATCAGTTTCTTGACCATGCGGTGGTACTCTCCATAATCGCTCATGGCTACCATAGTCTTCTCGCTGGTTAGGATTCGCAGAGCATTTGGTAATTTCCTGGTTGAGATGGCAGAGAATTTGGTGACCATTGCCTGTCAATTCAGATTCCATCCAGCCCCGTTCAAAATAATAATTAAACCGGGATAATCTATGACATAGAAAATTGCAGTTTTACCAACAGATAATTATATTATAACTGATGTATCGATTTTAAAAGAACTGTTTTAAGAGGAAAATGAAACCCTGGGGCAAATGAAATAGAAAGCTTAAAAAAAAACCGTTTAAAGTCTAGATTTACCGGTGTAGGGCACAACTCGGCTACAAAGATGATGGCTGGGAGAATTGCATGCCAAGGTCCGCCAGATTAAACCCCAGAGTCGAAATCTCGGTAGGTGAAACCCTTCAGCCGAAGTGCTCACGAGTAGATAGAATTGCAAACGAAACCCTGGAGCGGTAGTCCGGACATGTGTCTGTACCTATGGAGATTCACATGCACCTGTATATATATTTCATGGCATACAACCTGCATGTATCTGCAAAGGGTACAACTGGGACTGTAAATCCAATCCTGATTGACTCATCTCAGAGTGCTCTGTCGTCCTTTCCCTTTCCAATGAGGTTTTGTGAGTTCTCTGTCCTCCTTTCCCAGGAGGTTTTCAGAAAATACACCAAGCCAAGGATAAAGGATAAAAACATTTTCTCATTTTACTTCTATGTATGTTTCTCCTGTGATGTAAGAAGTATTTCTCATTCATATATATGCGCTTTAATACCTGAGAATGAGGATTCTTTGAGAGCTCGAACATTGCCCACTCCACAGTGATGAGAGTTGTGTCAGAGGCCTCGATGATTGGCTCCCATATCGACATCTCCAATTGTTTTTGGGTCAACTGTGGCGCTTCCTTCAACAATATATCTAGATAACAGTTGGGTTCCTGATGCAGTAAACGTAGAATCAGATTTGATTGCCTTAGAAGAATTCAAAAGAACTGGAATTTATGGGATAAATTATACCTTTCCAAAAGCAAGGAGATTCTTTTGGTCTTCAATCAGAGCTCTGAGCACAGCGTTTCTTCTCCTGTCCATTCGTTTCATGTTCTCTTCCACGTGCTGGTAAGGAACCCACCTCAAATAAGGAAAGAAATCCCTCCAATCCACTTCAATGGCACCTTTCATGGGATCAGCTACCAATACCTCGTAGATTTCCCATTTAGACAAATTACTGCCTATCTCTTCAACGTATATGGATTCGATGTCCCGGCCTATGACCTTGTTCTCGGAAACAGAAGCCATTATTGCTCATTATGTAGACTTCCGAACAAGCAGATTGAGGGAGAAAAAAAAGACCACAAAGGTTAGCGAGACTCTTATACTACTCAGTGCTCACCGCTTTCAGAGCAAATGTAAACAGTTCATTGATGAAAATTTGCCTGAGGTTCACACCTTCCGCAGATACTGACTGGGAATGTATGTTATCCATTATGCTCTGCAACATACTTTCTCGAAGGGAATGGATGCTCTTCTGTTTCTGTCATCAACAAACAGATCCAATATTACCCAACTGAACCTGAACAATGCCCTGCAAAGCTGTAGAAGCCATTGGATTTGATTATTATGGCGATTCAACTATGATCTATTAAATGTGTCATTCTTCCGCCCCTTGGTCGTCTCTGATTATATAGATTTAAAACCAATTTATATTAAACACCGATTACCTGAGCTGCAGCTCCCAGAAGGTTTGTAAGTATCAGTTTCTTGACCATGCGCTGGTACTCTCCATAATTGCTCATGGCTACCATAGTCTTCTCGCTGGTTAGGATTCGCAGAGCATTTGGTAATTTCCTGGTTGAGATGGCAGAGAATTTGGTGACCATTGCCTGTCAATTCAGATTCCATCCAGCCCCGTTCAAAATAATAATTAAACCGGGATAATCTATGACATAGAAAATTGCAGTTTTACCAACAGATAATTATATTATAACTGATGTATCGATTTTAAAAGAACTGTTTTAAGAGGAAAATGAAACCCTGGGGCAAATGAAATAGAAAGCTTAAAAAAAAACCGTTTAAAGTCTAGATTTACCAGTGTAGGGCACAACTCGGCTACAAAGATGATGGCCGGGAGAATTGCATGCCAAGGTCCGCCAGATTAAACCCCAGAGTCGAAATCTCGGTAGGTGAAACCCTTCAGCCGAAGTGCTCACGAGTAGATAGAATTGCAAACGAAACCCTGGAGCGGTAGTCCGGACATGTGTCTGTACCTATGGAGATTCACATGCACCTGTATATATATTTCATGGCATACAACCTGCATGTATCTGCAAAGGGTACAACTGGGCTGCAAAGATGGACATTCCAGAGGAGATTGAACCATGGACATCTACAGCTAGCCCGGAAATTGAAGGCGGCGCTGAACCGGCCAAGGAGCAAAAGGAGGAAGAAGAGGAGAAAGGCGGACAGCCGTCAAGTGAAGCTGTTGAAGTTCCGACTGAAGAGGCTGAAAAGATTGTTCCCGCCGAGATCCTGAGGCTGCCTGAAGAGGAGAAGCCACTTGCTCATGAAGAAAGTCTAGAACCTCCGGTGGAAGAAACAGTGGAAGCTCCTGCCGAAGAGGGCTTCTCGAAGAAACCGGTAACATCGTTCTTGAGGAAATGCCCGAAGACCTTCGCGCTGTTGCAGAGCGCCCTCATCATCGCAAGAATGCCCATCGGACGCGGAGCTTGTGGGCGAAGTGGTTACCTCAACCATCTCGCTGGAAGCCTAACCCTCAGATCAATACCCTATAATCGCACGGTGAGAAACTATACAAGTGTTTAGAGGATTTTATGCCACGTGTCAACACGAGAATGAAAGGGACGACGAAAGTCCCTTTCAAAGGAAAGGCCTATCGGCCTAAAAATAATTAAATAAATTTTCCAAGGTTTAAAAATAAAATCGTTTAAAATGATATGTTTAATCAATTCTATACATGTTATTTTTATTAAGTTTTTTTTAATTAAAAATACAAGTTACCTCATTGTAATTCAATTAAAATAGAACAAATTGTAATATATCTTAAACATTGATGATCAAATATTTTTGTTGATTTGAAACAAAGTTTACACACTTTCAACATTTAATACGATGTCTCAATTATAGAGGGTGAATTTGAGATTCATTCTAAAAAACTTTGCATGGTGAAGTAGAGTTGCAATTGCATAGCTTACTGCTCACTTTCAATGTTTAATAAGGTGTCTCAATTACAGAGGGGACAATTTGGGAATCATTCTATAAAACTTGGCATGGTGAAGTAGAGTTGCAATTGCATAGCCCACTCATCCGACTTCTTGCTATAAAATGAATTAGTCATTTAACATCATACAAAGATTTGTAAAACTTAGCTAGATTCAAACTACTAAGTACATTATATTGTTATGCTTTTCGTCTTTTTTTTTTGTTTGAAAATAAATTGTTACTAATGTGTTTCAACCTTAATCATAATTTCATAGTTTTTTTTTGCTTTTATTTCCATCTATTTGCAAGCATTTGTTAGTTTGTGTTTTAGGTTCATCTAACTTTGTGCAAAGAGTTGTAAAATGCATTATAAAATGCATTAGTCATTTAACGTTATACAAAGAGTTGTAAGTCTGACTTAGCTAGATTCAAACTACTAAGTACATTATATTTTTATGCTTTTCACGCTATGTTTTTGTGTTTGAAAAGAAATTGTTACTAATGTGTTTCAATTTTTTTCTTTTCTTTCTATCTATTTGCAAGCATTTGTTAGTTTATGTGTTTTAGATTACATGCATTTGGTTCACTTAACAATATGCATTTTTTTTTATGAGTTTCAATTTACATGCATTTGGTTGGCTTAACAAACTTCTTCTATGAAATATGAAGTAACAATTTAGTTATCAATAATGCAATGCCATAAAATATGAAGCAATAATTCAGTGAACATTTATATAATATAGTTATAGTGCAAGTGACATTACTAATAAGCCATGGGTTAGAAAAAGTGTATTTGACATTTTTCCTCATATGTATATGTTATGATTACTATGTGTCTAGTGCTTTGTCCTTGTATATGTATTATATAATTTTTCATGTTAGAAATCCACACATTCTTAGGTAATTGTGTTAGTAAAGCTTCTTGTAGTTATTTTATTCTTCTTTTGAGGCTTATAGTGTTTTCTTATTGTTATGTGACAAAGTGTGTGAGTGTCTTGCTAATGGCTTGATGCAACTTGTGTGAGGTCTTGCCAATGGTTTGATGCAACTTTATGCACTCGATGGTTCCAATTTCAAATACATCAATATAAATTTGTATTTGATCATTAACATTTTTATTATGAACCTTTATTGTTTCCATTTTCAACATTTTATTACCTTTTTAATAACTTACATTTTGTAATGTGATAGGGCGATCATCAAAATTGACGAATTTATTAGAATTTGTTCCATTATTCCTTGAATTTTAGTTGAAGGATCACTAACCCAATCAAGTGGTCCAGTGCTATCAACTTCATTGTCAATAAATTCATGTACACTTTTTGTTTCTATCCAACTTTTAACTTTGTCTAAATGAGTCGTGTGTACCATGTGCAAACCAATGGAACTTACCCTTTTATCTCAACAATTACACACATAATTTAGTAACATATATGTATTTATTTCGTATACTTTAGGTCCAAATAAATTTATCTAGAGTGATAAGTTTAATCTTACTAGGTCTAAAGCTCGTAGAAGCATTTTCAAAAATACAAAAAATAAGTCCAAGTGGCCTAGGAAAAACGTATGACCACAAG
The DNA here is from genome assembly GCA_000404065.3 of Pinus taeda. NCBI lineage: Eukaryota > Viridiplantae > Streptophyta > Pinopsida > Pinales > Pinaceae > Pinus > Pinus taeda. Next base: position 43,307 of record APFE030768811.1, on the reverse strand, counting down.
TAACAATAAAGAATAGAAAATGTTTCTTTTTTTCTCACAAAGGAAAATCTGGGCAAATCAACCCTGAAGAGAACCAAATCCTATTGGTGAGACTATTAGGGCCTAACCCCAAGGGCTTTGAGGAGAATTGACCTTGTGACCTCCTGATCGGTGAGGCGCTTAACAACGGGGATTCGACCAGTTGAGGCATCCCTTGTGGCTAGAATATGTTTCTTGTTATTCAAAATTATTAGAAAGATAATCATGGAAAAATGACATGTTTATTTGAGACAATATATGTACTTCGTAGTAAAAAATAAGGTCACTAGATTTGTTCCAAGTGAAAATTTAATTAAAAAAATAGGAATGATGGAAAGTGGCAGATTCCAAGAAAAATATAATAAAACCAAAATTAACTAAAAACAAAACCTTGGAGAGCTTAAGCAACATTTAACTTGAATCCAAAGATTGAAGATTAGAATTTAATTAAAATAGAAAAATTTGTAATCTAGTCATTTAAAAGCATTGATGATCAAATCCCACTATTGATTTGCAATACTATTTATACTCCTTCAACATTTAATATGTTGTCTTAATCACATAGGGGCAGTTTTTGATTCATTTTATAAAACTTGGCATAGAGATGTAGAGCTACAATTGCACAATGCATTACTCATATAACTTCATGAAAAAAATTTGTAAAGTGCATTAGCCATTTAATATCAGACAAAGAGCTGTAAAACTTAGCTAGATTTAAAATAGTAATTAAATTATACTTTTATGTTTCTAATGTTTTATTTTTTGTTTTCAAAGCATTTATTTCCAATGTGTTTCGACTCGAATCATAATTTCTCAGTTTTCGAGGTTACATGCATTTGGTTCCCTAAAAAATATGCATGTGTTTGTTTATGAGTTTCAAATTACATGTAACATACCTAATATATTATAAAAATAGTTGTTAAAGATTTACATGTTCAACTAAATCATAATTATAAAAAATGACAACTTTGTCATAAATTATTATTTTATTTTTATCTAAATCCCAAAAAAAACTGCCATTTTTTGTCATCCTTATGATTGTCATTACAATCTTAATCACAAATCAATTTAAATCATAGTAGCACTCTTTATTTTTATTCTACATGCTACTCCAAATTTCTCCGTGATAACTTATTTTATATTTAGAGCTTGATGATACCCATTGCATGACCAGCTCAAATTTTCTTATATTACTCTCATGTGTGTATCTTTCAGCCCTTGTAAAAATATGTTCATACTTCGAAATACTTAAACATACAGGTTTTCCCAACCATGAAAGGATTATACTGAGTTTTAAATTATAGACCTAATGGTATATAATAACCATTATATGTGCTAACCTTTTGGTCTACAATTTTATAAAGTTTATGGGTATATGTAAGCTCTTAATGTAATTCTCTACAGTTATTTGCATCATTACACAGCGTGCTTGTTTTATATGCAATGGTTATATTTTCAACATTTGATCTTTGTTTTCCATAGGTTATAGTAGTTCTAGTTAACGTAAATCCATACGCCATAACCATTGTCTAACAACTCATCGTTTGTTCACACGGCCTTCCATACGTGGAGTGGTAGTCCCATCTCCCATATGGCAGTGGCAAAGGCTTATGTTGACGAACAAGAAATCTAGATTTAAGGATTGTTAAGGGACAGTGTAGATTACTTCGATCAAGGATTAGGATAACGTCCTACCCCCTCCCTCCAACATTGTTTGATTTTCACTTCTTTGGACAGAGGTGGAGAGCTCAGCTCGTTCCAAACCCTAACATTTATTTCTTTTCTAATTGTTTCGAGATGAATTTATTTGTTAAGTTTCTCAAAAAACAAAATTATGACTTCTATATTTATGGCATGACCTCAAAAAGTAGATGTAGTTCTTTGCAATTATTGTGTCTGCAATTTCTTTTACAAATTTTATCCGTATTTTGGTGGAATTTGTTACATTTATTAACCTCGACGATGCATCTACAAAATCTTCTCCTTGAGGGAGTGAGGGTTTTTGGGTTACCTCATTATTCTTCTCAATATGATGCATTGGCTTTAACTTCACTACACACCAATGGCAATCCCTGACGTTGCGTGTGGACAAACACTCAAGTATAAATTTGATGAAATCCTTATGTGCCACTTCTTCTTAGTGATTTAATTAATTTAATCTATTATTTTCTAAATTCTCATTTTCTCTTCTGCAAGGTGCAATTGTAAGGATTACAAAGTCCTAATTTCTCTACAAGTGAGGAGATTCTTTCAATTTGGTACCCTACGCTCATATATTAAATTTATACTTCAGAAATTCAGTGACTCGTGGTAATTTCCCACTTTCACTTGCATGTATATTGCCTTGTTTATAGTGAAAAGGAATTTACCAAGGTTGTTTCCCTCTCTTCAAGAACATTGGTGTTGATTTTAGGTTCTAATTTTTGTAAATTCTTTTTCCAAGTTATTTATGATGGATAGATTTCAATCTCTAAGCTCAGTTAAGATGTTATGTTTCTAATATCTTCCCTTTCTTGTACTGGGTTTTTTCATAGTATTAGGGTTTTAGGGTTTTGTTTGATACTAGAGTGGCTATGACCCATTTGACTTTTGTTATACAATCTTGAAGAGTTTATAGAATAATTTTCACTAACATGCATGCCTTCTTACTTGAAGACTCTTTATGTTCTTCATGTTTTCCTTTTATTGTATTAATTTTTCTTTAAAGTTGGAGGCCTCTTGGCCCTTAGGGTTCTAGAAAGAAAAATTGGTTATCACTTCTATATAAATGTAATTTTTTTATTTTACAATGATTCTACTACTTCTATTTTGTTAAATGTTTAAGGCACCCTGCCACGAATCCTCTCCCCGAGGACTAGACTTTAGCCTATATGAGTACTTTTTTTATAGTTCATTTATAGAATATTATTGTTATATTAAATAACTAAATCTTGGTGCTAAAATATAGAGTTGGATTTACTTTCCAATGGAACTAAAGAATAAGTTTGTTGTTTGAATCTCTATTTTAAGAATACGTAGATAAATATTCTATACTTAATGCTTACTAGTTCACACCTTTTTTTACAATTATGTAATGCCTTTGTTTTTCTTTATCAAACATGCAATGTTTTTCTTTATCAAACATGCAATGTCTTTCTTTATCAAGCATGCAATGTCTAGGAAATATGTCTCTATACAGATTACATTTACAATCTTCCTATACATTGTGCATACAAGCACATGAACTACTCTTATATATATACTTTGCATATTCCAAAGGCCACTATGGTTATTTGTAATGGGAAATCACTATTGCCTCTTTCTGTCCTATTCTCTCCCGTGCCTAAGGCACACTCTACCAACCCTAAGGGTAATAATTTATTGTCAAGAAATGTTAGGAGCTCAACTCTAGAATAAAGCCCAATCTTGGCCCATTATATTAGTAAAAATATCTCATAACAAATTATATTGATTCTTTCTCTTTCTTTAATAACAAGATATTGTTGTACTAAAAAAAGTTATATTCTCAAGCAAACTCGAGGGGGTTTATTTTCCATTTCTTTATTAGGTCTCAACTAGAGACAAATTCATTTTTAAATGCACATTTAAACCTAGTCTTTATCTTCACCTACAAATATACAATTTTCATTCATTTAAATTGTGTTCATATCTTATATATTCTTGTAATCATAAATGTATAGTCCAACAATCACATCTTTCTAGTTCTCAATTAATTCCATATACTGTGATCAAAAATCTTATCTAACCAGATCCACAATTCATATAGCTTACACAAGAAATTCAATGCTAAATACTTATCTTAGTTTCCTTCATAAATATGTCAAAGGTTTCCACATTCCTCCCATACTTGAATTGAATTGTGTATATAGTTCCCCCTAATATCTTCCTCTAACTCTGAAGTTAAACTAAGAAGATTTTTTTAGAACATGTTTTCTTACTCAAACCTATGAAACATCCTATAAACTATTTTTTGGGTTTACTATTCTTTAGCTCCCACAGGTAACGGTTATCCAAATACTGTATTTATCTCCCACAGTATCTGGTTTAGATTCCACCACGGGGCATTTCTCTCCAACCCTATAAAATTATAAGTGGTATGCAATTTCTGTCTTAGTATCTTTTTTCTCTTTCTCTTGTTTTGAACACCAAGTTTAACCAACAGAAAGAAGGAAAAATGTGTCTTTTTCCTTTTTGCTCCTCTTTCCTCTTTAGGCATAACTACTTCAATTATTTTCCCCTAACAATTAATCTTTCATGTTAACCTCTTAACATATTTTTTTAGAGAATTCATATTCTAACATAAATTATTATTTGCTAATATTTTGTCATGTTATAAATAATAATAACCATAACAAATAACATTCTAGCACATGTCTCATTTTGTTTCTCAAAATAAATAAAAATCACAAAAAAAGTAACCAATATCAGTCTTTATGCCTACAACATAAGATAATTATTCTTCATCTCATCTTACATTTCCCAAATGGACTCTTCAGCTCCAAAGTTTTTACATTGCACTTTAACTTGGGTGATGGCTCGATTCTAGAATATAATCTCCCTCTAGTCTAAAACTTGCATTGGTTCAACCTAAAATTCTCCTTCTTCTTTTTTACCTGTATGACATTCCAATCAGTTAAATGATTCTGGTCATGTATCTAAATCCCAGTCCCTTTGACCTTAGATATTTTGGGCCATAAGTTTGTCTTTGATAAACTTGTTTTCCACCTCTTTATTTGATGCTTGTTTTCCTTTTTGGGTGGCGGCTTGTGTGCTTGAATTGACTATTTATTTTACTATCCATTCTCAGCATTATTTACATTTTTTTAGCAGTTTACTTTCAACATCACATGGCATCATAAAACATGCTCAATTAACTCATACATTGAACACATTTTTCACACATGCACACACACCCTAAGTGAACGAGAACTTGGTTAATACCGCCAAGCCAAGACTTGGAACACGACAGCTTAATAATTCAACACATTAAGCCCACTTGGACACTAGGGCTTAAAAATCTTTGTATTTAGGTGTAGGATCGATGGGATAGGCTTCCAATAACACCCTTTTATCACTTACATTGAAACATAGAAGTTAACATATTAGGGAGCTTAAAATCCTTCACCATCCCATGGTCCAAAGCCCGAGTGCATCAGAAACCCGATTCAAAGGCAGTTAGGCTTAGAGGTCATCGTGAGAGCGGTTCTCCTTGGTAGTACCCAACCCATGGGAAGGAATCCCATGCTTTAGCTGATCATCAAGAATATCAAGACTTGACATCCCATGCTTTGGATGATCACCAATAATATCAAGACTTGACCACCCTAGAGGGATGAAGGTAAACATAGTGACTAATCATAGGAAAACACCCTATAGGATTTGTTGTGTACATTATTGGGTTCCTTACCCCACCTTTCTCTAGACAACTCTACTTGCGAGGATCAGATTCGATCAAGTAAGAAGTCTCTTGGAAGGCCACTTGAAGTAGTAGATCTAAGACTTGATTGAGGATTTAGATCACCTACAAGCTAGAGGTCATTTTTTCTTTGATAGGATTTGTTTTCTTGAATTAAAGTAGCATATTAATATAGTTAGTTTACACTTGGAACCACTACACTAGGTGTTTTTTCTTTTTTTCTCTTTTTATCCTATCATCACCCTTTAGTCTATTGAGTCATATTTGTCCTGAAATCATTGTGCCCCCTAGGTGTTTATCATGGAGACTTTATGGCCTTCGCCCCTAGCTTCCTTTAGGACATCTTACTCCTTCCCATCGAGTTTGAGTTCATCCTCTTAGTCATTCATCAATTCCCTATTCTAATTTTAGTTCTTCTCATTCTTCTCGTTCTTCCTTTGATTCCACGTCTTCCAAACCTCATACTCCCAGCATGTCAGGCACCAATGTGGGTGTGAAAAAATAAGGTGGTAACCAAAGTAACCCCACAGTTGGAATCTTTACCAGTACAATCACTAATCTTCCTTTGCTCCCTTATATGGTTGGTTTAAGCCTCACTGATTTCAATCAACTCATCAACAATCCTCTTCTACATAACCCAAATTGGCCTCCTATGCCTACCAAGCTTCCTTATCACATCCCCAATTTCGAAGGTAATCCTAGAGAAGACCCGAAAAATCATGTTCACTCATTTCACATGTGTTGATCATTAAATTCCATCACTAAAGACTCCATTTGTCTATGCCTCTTCCAATGCACCCTTACTAGAGCTATGTCCAAGTGGTATGTGGACCAACCTAATGCCTCCCATTCCACCTTCGTGACTCTCACCAAATATTTTCTTTCCTACTTCCAGTTAATTCTATGGTACAACACATGCACTGAACTCTTCACTTCTTTTCCTCAAACTTTTGGCCACCCACCTTTCTAACCATGTCCAAGAATGGTGCAGAATGAGGAGCATGTGTAGATCCCCTGAGCTTGAATACTATGTCTATATGAATTGGTTTCTTAGAATTATTTTGGCCCCCATAAGTAAAGATGTCGCATATTTCTTCCCTTAGTTTAAGGAAGAAGTGCTCCATATATCCTTGAAATATGACCTGATCTATGCACAGACAGGTTATGTTTATATTGTCCTTATCAACCTGCCTCGACATGATGCTTCGAATGCACCGAGGGCATCTCATGCTACTAATTATATCATTGAATATATCTCACACACTCAACCTCCACCATATCCTCAACCTCCCATGAGTTATGGTCAACAACACGGGAGTCGCAATTTCACTTGCACCTATCCCCTTCCTAATCCTTCGCATGTCAACACTTACCAAGGAACAAGCATGTCATATGCATATCCCCATTTGCATCAGTCGATGCCAGGGCCATCTGTTACTCCACATGGTTATCCAAATGTTTTTGTGAATCCTTACTATCCTTATGCATTATCTAGTGTTCAAGCCCTGCCAGCACCAGCTCCGCAACCTCCCATGTCTCTTCCACCTCTACCACAATAGAAATTATACCTCCTCAATGTCAAGTGTATGTTCAATAGAGTGGAACCATTCCCCTCAACCCCAAGAGAATAAAGAAGGGTAAGGGCAGCTGGAACCAACCATATCAAGGTAATAAAGGCCACCAAGGTCCACAACCTAATGCCCCTAAGGGTGACCAGCCTAATCCCACAATCCAAAAATAGAGTGAACAACCTAATAAAGAAAAGTCTCTTCGAACGAAGAAAAACAAAAACAAAAACAAAAATAAAAACAAAAACAAGAAAAACAAAAAACAAAAAAAAACCAAAAAAAACAAAACAAAAAAACAAAAACAAAAAAAAAAAAAAAAACAAGAAAAACAAAACAAACAAAACAAAAAACAAAAAAAAAAAAAAAACAAAAAACAAGAAAAACAAAAAAAAAAAAACAAAAAACTTTTGCTTGTTGCAGAATATTTTGCATTAAACTCGCAAATGTCCCCTTTTACCTCAAATGTGTTAGGTATGGGAAGCTCAAGCAGCTGCTTCTAGACAACCTCAGTCCATTTCTCCACCTCCTCCCCCTCCAACTTCATCATAACCAGATATTCTTACTAATCATTTTCCTCATCAATGATATATAGTTCCCTAACCCAAACAGGGTAATGTAGCCCATCAACTTTCACAATATGGCCAAAACAATTACCAGATCCTCATGATAAATTCTCTGAAGTCAATAGGGAACAAGTCAATTTTCCATTATTTTCCTTCATATTTCTCCTCACATGAAACATATGACCTTTCACCTTCCTTTTCTCGTAATTTACATTATTTTCATAAATAAAATACCAATTTTAATGTCATTTTCCTTTTTAAATACTTTTCCGTTTCCTTTGCCAATTTCCTTTGCCATAATAGACCAAATTAACATCCACTAGGATATTTTTCCCATCATTCAACTTGGAATACATGTCCCATGACCTTGGTCTTATTTATTTTTCTTTTTTTTACATGGTTTTTAAATTAGGGTTGTTATATTCATTCCCTTCATGCACCTGTAGTTGGTGACTCAGACAAACCAATTACTTGTGAACATGAGGTTTAAAATGTTTCATTTCCTTTGGGACTTCTTAAGGTGAAGGTATAACTTGATTTAAATAATTTTATCATATTCAAAGATTCACATATTGATTTTCATGCTTAGTAGTAGATAGAATCATGTTATGATCGTAATGAATGATTGCTTGTGAAATCTATTATCATATACTACAGTGCGTTTTCCTTTTCCTTCTTGATGTAGTCCTCCTCATCTTGTATCCATCTCAATATTATGTGGTAAATGATTTATGAAAAATGAAATGCCTTTATCTCAGCCTTCAATTTGAATAGTAAGATCTAAATCAAAGTTGTGTTAGGATATTAACCTCTGTCAAGTATGCAGAATTAACAAGGTAAATTGGTGAAGCAACCCCAAGGATTCAAAAATCAGGACCTCTTAAAGCTTCCTTGTATTGCTACATATTTTTTTGAGTGTTTTTCTTTGTATATTGTCAAGAAAGAAAGTTTGTGACCATGATATATCCAATAATACTTTGAACACAAAGATTATAATATACTGAGAGTATTTTTAATCCTTAGGGATTTAATTTTAACTAGGGCTTCAATAAATCAATAATAGAAAATTTTCATTCATTAATACAACAGTAAAATACCTATGTGATGCATTGATAATATAGAATATTTCTCCAACAACATATAATGAATCATAATATGCTATGGATAAATAGTAAATTTATCCAAGAAACGATCCATGAGTATAATTAGCCCTAACAATTTCTGCAGTATTTTTCTAAGAAAATATATCATAACAATCCTTACAACATGTTGATTTGCCACTAGGGCCAATATATGAGATATTTTGAGCATAAAAAAAGGTTGTTATCAATAAAAAATGACTACAATAGTAGTTCAACTATAATGATTCCAGACTTCTAAATCAACTGACCTGTTAGAAGGTCATGTTTCCTAATGATGTCCTTATTGGGCTATTATTTTCCTTCCTAGCTTATCTATTGCATATACAACTGACTGCGGAGTGATTCCCTGTAGGAAGTTGGGTACTTTTCATGATTTCATCTTCATCTCACTGATTTTTTGTTGATTCTAGGTTGATCTAGCAAAACCAAACCCTAACTTGAAATCCTTACTTCTCAAATATGGATGGAAATATGGCTCAAATAAATTTTTAGTAGTCTAAAGATCATTCCTAGACTTTTCAAGGCATTAGAACATTACATCATTCTTTCTTAGCATCTCATTTTATCGAGCAAGTTATTTCAGCAATTTTGGTACCCTCATTTTGGAGGATCTATTCTCTAATGCCCTCACTTATCTTGTAGATTGTAATATATGGATTGAAATAGACTCAAATAGATTTCTAATAGTATAAATCACTCCCCTAGATTCCCAATGGTGTTAGATATCTCTTTATTTCTTTTAGGCTTACTTTTTAGCTGATTTTGGTCACCAAGATGTTTCTTGTTGATGGTTTGAGGGTACGTTTGGTGTACTTTTGGTGGCAGACATGTGAGATTTTTATTTATGGATAGATACATGATTTTCTATTGATTTCTCTACTTGGGATTCACAGTTTCTACATATTTGGAGGTAGTTGTAAACATGGCATTCTAATGTCCATTCGCACACCACAAGTAGTTTCTTAGGTACATTGTACAGTTGGAAATTGTCTCATGATGACACATCATCAATGATATTTATTGACACATAATCTAAGGCACTTTAGTGTATGTACATCCACTTGTTATCACTCTAGCTCACACGTGTGGTTGAGGGGGCATCTCTTACATAATTTTTTATTCACCTGGATGATGTGTCCACACATGAGAGTTTTATGGATCAATTGACACATCACACTTGAGATTGATTGCACGCTTTGACCTATTTTTGTGATTTATTTTACATACAAGATTCACTTGATCGTCATTTCACCCATGTGCTAAGTTGAGAAGGCCATTTATGGACACACATGTGGGCTAATTTGTGTATAGATAGAGGATGTTTTTTACAACGACATGATTATTGGAGACATTATAGGGGCTCAAACCCTATCTTTGTGGTGATTTTACATGGTTAGAGATTACTTGTTGACTTGGAGACCCTAATATCCATTCTTGGAGGCATATTGACACTTGTAACTCTCTTTCCACATTCTTATTTATTGATTATTAGCATTAGATACATATATGTACAAATTTCACACATATGGAGGCTCATTTTATTATGTATTAGATAGGGCATCTCAAAAGTAGGTTTTCTTCACCTCGTACTTTAGTTATTGTTGGATATTTGCACATTTAATCTTACATTATATCTTAGGAGTGATACCCTTCCATTCTTGCAGTGTAGATTATGTGCATTGGTTCTTTATATTTGTCTTACTTATTTCCATTTCACTATAAATTAGGCTATATGGAATGTCTCACCTTAGAATGTGGGCTATTTCCAATTTTTATGAGTTGAATAGACTTGTAATTCAAAATTTTGCAGCATGGTACTCCAACTAATATTTTGGTCAATAGCACCCAAACAAAACTTTGAGCTACTAGCTACTAGTTATTGATTGCATTTTTTTGTGGGGGGGGTGGGGGGCGCGCGGGGGAGCCAGGATATTCCCACCTTCGTTGTTTGTTTACCTAAATCTTAGGCAAAGCAAAAAGTTTTGGGAATTATTTAGTTGAGATGAACATGCTATGATAATTACTATTGTTTTTAAAGTAAGCATGAGCTTTTCTATAAATGATTGACAAATTAAAAGGATAAATAACATTATTCATTTCTCTTCCTTCTATTTATATGAAATGGGCCTACTATGTTCTTCTTCTTTTATCTTCTTTTGGTACTTATGTACATGCTATTATTTGTATCTTTGTTGATTTTACTTCAAATAAAATGTTATCTTTTAGAAGAAGATGTCTTTGAAAATCCATTTCCTAATTAAGGGAGGGCCTTACATTTTCCTTGCGCATACTTAATATGCAATGTAGGTGTCACACTTATAATTTTTTCATTTCTCTCATCCACTACTTCACCTTTATGGGTGTTTGGATTTTGAGCTACAAGACTTTCAACCCTATTTGAATTGTTTATCTTGATATGCATATTTATTGTCAATGAACAATTAGCAGGGTAGGAAAGAATGTTATATCTAAATATATTTTGTTGGATACCCTACTTTCTAGCTATTTATTTCACATTGGCAGAGTGCCTAACATGGGATGGGATAAATTAGACTTATGTTTGTTGTAGAAACACGTAATTGCTTGTGGTGAAAAACTTGAACCACTCTAGCAGCATAAACTATTTCTCTTCTCACAGCACTACAAATACAGTCGCTCATAATCCTTCAAAGTTTATTCTCATTCCTTATTTAAATCCAGCCTATTGACTAATATGATCCCGTAAAGGGAAGAGTTTCTTTGCATCTACCATAAATAAGAAAAAAACCAAAAATAATCAAATGAATTGTCAAAAACAAGCCCGAACAGAAGAGAATATAGGTAGATTGATCTGACTGAAATAGGGGGTGAAATCAAAAAATAGTCGAGGTTATGTCTAATCCAAATAGTATCCAATCTTATTCATGTGCATATACTACAAATATTTCTATATAGGTACTCACATAAGTTACTACTAGAGTTACTGCTAATCTTCATACACCATGAGACATAGGAAAAATTAAAAGAGTATTCATCTTCTTAGGGGTGTCTTTCTCTATTCATTGTGACATAAGAGAGATTGGAAGAAGAAGCAGTGGTTTTACAATTCCCTATTAGGGAAATAGAGGAGGAAGTAACCATGTATACCTCATCTATCTCTTATATTGAATGATTCTTGAATTTTGAGAAGCTTCTAATGTTTTGTATTCAGTGTGTATTTTGAGTTAATTAGGTTATGGTATTATGATGATTCTTCAAATTGTATCTATATTTTTAGCCAATGATTATCAGCGCTAGCAGCACTAAATAATGAAAGAAGATGCAATAACCCAAGCATTATAGATTTTGTTTTGTTGCAACTATTGTATTTAGGAACTATACAATATTTGTCCAAACATATTGCAACTATGAATTATGGAACTCTAGTTATGGTATATTTATTATGGAAAAAATTTCAATCTTTATCTATCTTTTTTATGCTCCATCATCTGTTTCATTTCTATACATTGGTTTTTATCAATATTTTTCAATGTAAAAATTAGAAATAATGTATAAGGGTAATAAACCAAAAATTCTAGTTACATGTATTTGTCTAAGAGATTAAGGATTTGTTTATTCTTTCTCAGTTATGTTGTAAATTTGGTAGTCTAAAGGAGTTATAATTACCTCTTTCATTACAACGAGTTTGATGTGCTTGTGAGAAAATGCAATAGTACTTACATGTACATGGTATATTCAGAACCCAAATGTTGTCTATATTCTATCTTTATAGACCACATTTTGTGTTTGGCATATATGTGGTAAGGACTGAGAGTGCTTGTGGTTTTTTGTATTTTTTATTCATAGGGGACTCCCTACATCTTCTAACAAGGTTTAATTTTCAATAGTGGAAGATTTAGTTCACTAAAAATTTGAAAAAAAATAGTAAATATAGTTAGTTAATTTAAAACTTAAAGTTCCATTTATGTATTGGGAGGCAATTATGGTGACATGATTTTTTAGCTAATTTATAGATTATAGATTCTAAAAATATTTTTCCATTATGTGTAGAACATATTTTAAAAATAAATTCCTATATACACAATTTCAAAACCAAAATTCACATAATATTTTAAAGGGTGCTAGCTCAATGGAAGAACATCATCCTTATAAGGAGGAGGGTGGTGGTTGGTTCCATTCCACTATGCCCTAATATGAATTAATTAAATGCTTATTTTTTATTAAACGCATTTAATAATGATTTATTTCAAAGATGAGAAAGGTGGTTGGTTCCATTCCACTATGCCCTAATATGAATTAATTAAATTCTTATTTTTTATTAAACACTTTTGATATTGATTTATTTCAAAGATGATATATTTTTTCTAGATTCGTTGTTTTATATTGTCTCTAAAGAGACAAAATTGATTTTGTATTGTCTCTAAATATAATTTATGTTGTCTCTAGAGAGACAATAGTTAGAATTAAAGAGATTGTCTCTATGAAGACAATATGTCTTTAATCCCAACTGTTGTCTTTGGAGAGAAATGAAATTTCCTCCTAAGAGACAATAATGCTTGTGATATATATGGTCTTTATGGAGACAATTTTTTAAGACAATAATTTGAGACACTTTCTTAAAGACAATATTTAAGACAATGCACAAGCTTTTTTGTCTCAAATTAAAACAATTTATCCAAAAATTGTACCAAAAATTGTCTTAAAACCACCTTTATGTTGTAGTGTCTTATTACTAAACAAAAAATCATAATACAAATATTTAGTGTAAATTTTCTGCTATACCCATTTGTATCTATGACAACAAAAACTAAAAAAAACTAAAATAATATGACATAATTTTTTACTTCAAGCCACTCTACCAAGCTTATTTATTACCATTAAGGAATGCCTAATCCATGAGAGGTTCTTTTTCTATATATTAAATATCTTTTTCCCGATTTATAAGGATGAGTTATTAATAAGGGTAATATTATTTAAGATTATTTAATAATAAAATTTAAATTATTATAAAAATATTATATAAATATAATAGGTTGTTTATGGGAATTTGGAATAATTGTTCCTTTCCGGTATAAATAAATCCAATTAACACCCATCAAAATAATAAAAATATATCTAGAACATCACAATCTTTTTCATAGGTAAGGTGTGTACAAAAACAACATCATGATCATCAAAAATTTTATTCAGTGCAACTTTTTCTTTGCCATTGTAATCGACTATTTACCTTTAACAAATGTGGAAATCAATACATGTGAACGTTAATTTCTCTCTTGAGAGGATATAGGCAACGAAGAACGGTGTCAATATTGGTATCATTGGTATTATGAGTAAAATAAAATATTTTAAAAATCTAGTTAACACGGGTGAAGTTAATTTTTGTATTTGTTGATGTAAATTAGATTTCGAAAATTTGTAATAAATTTAAAAAGAATTCTTATTTTCTATTCTATCAGCAAACTAAAATAAAATAACATATTGAAA
>APFE030768811.1:4217-28986 GCA_000404065.3 Pinus taeda | reverse complement strand
AAAAAACATCTTGAAAGTAGATAAAAAAAATAAAATTAAAAATTATATATTAATATAAAGTATATGCCATGTAAATGTAAGATATGACAAAGGTAACTTCTAAATTTTAATTTCCAATTTAATGAATAATATAATTTTTTTACACATCATTATTTTATATAATTAAAAAGAATTTATTACAATATTATTTATTCATAAAATAATAATCATATTTTATTCATTCATTACATACATTTTTTTTGCTAAAGCAAGAGACTTGCTTTCTTATCATTAAATCAAATAAAATTTACAATATGAACAAACTCCTTCACTTTAATGGGCATAGACCTAAGAAAAATGCAAATCTAAGGCCTAACTCTCTGATACACAAAATAACTCTTCCAACCCTATATTGCATCCCACCACTAAAAAACATCGGGCAGCTCAGGTGCTAAGAGCACTTCCCATTCACAACCTCCAAAACAAAACCAGAAAAACGCTATCGCTCGATGAAACTTTGATCTAACAGTCGAGCTAAGACTCGTACCAAAGAGAGGTATGAAGAAGAACCCATGGGCCCCACCAAATCGCTCATTGAATCCCGAGCGTTGAAATACCAAGTGCCATCGCACAACTGAGCAGACAATCATGTGTCTGAAGTCGTTGACCTTTAGGGCGCAGGGAGAGTGGTATTTGGACTGGGCCCTCCACCACGTGGCAAGCTCCCAATGGCATCGCTGCCAAGAAACTAAAACCACACATGATAGGAAAGCGGTGCGATCACTTCAAAACCACTCTAGAGGTGCTTTTGCCTTTAGAAAAATGTGGTCGTTCGATCAATCTTTGATCTAACGGTCGAGCAAACACATGTACCAAAGAGAGGTCTGCAGAAGAACCCTCGGGCCCCACTAAAGTGCTCGTTGAATCCCGAGCGTTGAAAAACCAAGTGCCATTGGACGGCTGAGTAGACAATCGCGCACCCGAAGTCGTCGACCTTTAGGGTGTGGGGAGAGTGGTATTGGAACAGGCCCTCCACCATGTGGCAAGCTCCCAATGGCATCGCTACCAAGAAACCAAAACCACTAACGACAGGAAAGCAGTGCGATCAATTCGAAACCGTTCTAGAGGCGGTTTTGCCTCCCATTGTATGCCTTTTTGTCCCACCTGGTGTATCCCTCATACCACTGTCCAACACTAGTTGGGTTATATCATTTTTCTTATGTACTCATCTTTGTCCTCCTCTACCTGGATGTGGCAGAGTTTTTTCAGGTTGCTCTGTGCCATTGTATTCCACCTCCTTAAGAATGTGTTGTCCTTGCAACTGACACCTTGGTTGGTAAGAATGTCTGCCAACTTGTTGGCCTTTCTCCTCACATGAATAAATCTGAGAGTTCAAAGTTCCTGTAGATGCACTTGAATTCTATGCATAACCCGAGTTAACCTCCAATGTTTTGTGACCTTTTCCAGCCATGTTCCATTACTGATTCTCTTGGTTGTGTTTATGACAAGCTCTGAATCCGCTTCTATTATGACATTTTGGCAGTTGCTCTGTATCAAAAATTCTAAGTATTGCTCCAAAGCCATTAGTTCTTCGATATTGTTAGTGGCTTTTCCTAAGTGTCCATGGAAGAGGGAGATTATGCTACCTGTATCATCCCTTTGAACTCCCCCAAAACCAGCCTCCCTTGGGTTGCCTTTGGAAGCTCCATCAATGTTGTACTTTAAAAAACCTTCAGGGGGAGGATGCCAGAATTCCTCCGCCTTATCTCTGATGCTTGCTTTCCTATCTAGACCTTGAGGAGTAAGACCCAGCATGTCTAACAGCTGGAGGATTCTCAACTCTTCGGCTCAGGGAGGATTTTTGGGGAGATTCCTAACCGTGGTGCCCATTGTCTCCTTAAGTTGTTTTACGATCAGCTCCACCAGGCTAAGTGAGGCAGTCTTTACCTCTTTGAATATTATTTTGTTCCTTTCTTTCCACACATTCCATATAATGAAACTCAGTAGGAGTTCCCAGGTAGAGTTGAGAACTTCATTATCAGAAAAATTATTCCTCTAGTTGTTAAGAGTGTTAGCAATACTTTCTTTGTCTCTATCAGACTATTTGAAGATGCTGGTAAAAAAATCCCATATCCTGTTGGTGAAAAGACAGTTGTTGAGAAGATGCTCTATAGTCTCCTCTTGGCTATCACAGAGATGACATCTAGATGGTCCCAACAAGCCCCTTTTTGTAAGGTTGTCCCACGTTAAAATCTTCCTATGGTAAACTAACCACATGAATAGTTTGATTTTCATCCAGCCTTTGTGCCTCAAAAGCTTCTGCCAAGTTTTATTAGGAGCTTGGGGCTCCAGAGCAAGGAGAAAATCTTTAACTTCCCAGATATTAAAGTTGACCTATTTGTTGTTACCCCATCTCAGTTGGTCCTGCCCTTCTGTTACAAAAAGATTTCTCTGATCTAGCAGTCTCTTAAGGGACCCTACTTTGCTATTGATGGTCCTATCCTCTCTACCCTCTATTCTTTTCTAGATTCTCCACTTTCCTACATTATGTGGGTTCTCCCAAAAGTCTTTCACCTTTACTAGACCTTGATTGTCAGTCTCTTGCTTGAGGCCTAAAAATTATTCCTTCAGTAGATTAGCTTCTTGTTGCCATTTTTCCTCCCAAAAAAGTGCCAGATCTCCCTCTCTGATTTCCCAGAAACTATTTTTTTGAACCACTTCTCTGTTCTCCCAGGCCTTGTTCCATATGGGGGAGCCTTTCACTGATCCTATCATACATATGATATCAAAAGCCAGCCAAGAATTAGCATATTTTTCCTTCCAGATGCTTTCCCATTGAGCTTTGGGATCCTTAACCCACCTCCACCAAAGTTTGGCTCCTAGAGCCTTGTTGAGAATCTCTAGGTTGTCCAAACCCAGACCTCCTTGGTTCTTGGGTTTGCAAATCTTTTCCCATGAGACTAAAGCCCATTTTTTCCTTGTTTCCTCTTTTCCCCAAAGAAATTCTCGTTGAATATTCTGAAATTGCTGCAAGAATCCTATGGGAGCTGGGAGGGCTGATAGCATGAAGATTGGGATAGGTTGGAGAACTGCTTTAGTAAGAACTAGTCTACCAGCAAATTTAAATTTAAAGATCTGTTTGTCCATTTCCTGACCTTGTCTTGCATTTTAGTAGTTAATGGATCTCATATACTTTTGTGTCGGGGTTAGTTGTAAGGGGAAATCCCAAATACTTAGAGGGAAGGGATTATCTTTGAAAGCCTAAAATTCTGGAGACATTCCTCTATATGGCAATATGGGTGTTAAGGAAAAAGACCTTTGATTTGGTAAGGTTTACTTCCATACCTGTGGCCTTCGTGAATCATCCAAAAAAAAATTGTAAGCAAGTGCTTCTTTGACTATGGGAATTTCGTATAACATGGTATCATCTACAAACTATTGATGAGTCAGAAATTTCCCATTCTCCGTAAGTTGGAGTCCTTGAATTCTTCATGTTACTCTTGCATGCTTGATGGACCACCCCAACCCTTCCATCATGAGGATGAAGAGAAAGGAGAGAGCATATCTCCCTGTCTTAGACCCCTGGAAGGGAGAAAAAGTTCCAAAGGAGAGCCATTCACTAAAATTGAAAAGCTGGATGAAGTTACAAGGGCCATGATCCATCTGACCCAATCATGATCAAACCCAAATATTGTGAGCACTTTTTTGATGTATATCCAGTTCACTTTTTCATATGCTTCGGCTATGTCCAGTTGCATGATCATACTCGCTCTCTTGTTGTAAGTTAACGAGTGAACCACCTCATGAGCTTGAATTACGTTGTCTAGAATTTTTCTTCCTTCTACATACCCTATTTGTTCCCCGAATATAAGTATGGGCAGCATGGGTTTGAGTCTGTTAGTTACCACCTTGGAAATTATTTTGTAGACAACATTGCATAAAGTGATGGACCTATATCTCTCTAGTGTTTTAGCATTATCCTGTTTTGGAATAAGGGCAATAAAGGATGTATTGAGAGATTTCAAAATTCTCTTGTTTCGTCTGGAGTCTTCTACTATCTCTACGACATCGCTTTTAACAATATTCCAGCAGGCTTTGAAGAAATCCACATTAAATCCATCTGGACCTGGTGTCTTGCCATTTTTCATTTCCTTGAGGACCTCACTGATCTCCTTTTCAGTTACAGGTCTATTGAGATTGCAATTATCCTCTCTGGATACCAGTTTAGGCATGTGTTTAATTAAATTCTTAATGAAAGGTTCACTTCCAGAAAAATTTTCGCTGGCAATGTCCCGAAAATGATTTACTAACACTGCTTTTATCTCCTCATGGGATTGATGAATTTGGCCATTCTTGTCCTTGATCGAAGAGATTCTGTTGTGAGTTCTATTCGCAATGGTAGATCTGTGTAAAATTTAGTGTTGTGTTCTCCTTATTTTAGCCAAAGAACTCTAGATTTTTGTTTCCAAAAAATTTCTTCTTGTTTACATAGCCTTTCCCATTCTTGGTGATATTTCTTTGCTTGATCGTTTTTGTCTTTGTCAAAGCCATTCTTGATCAAAGCTTGATTGAGCTCTAGGACTTTGATTTCCACGATTTTTTTCCTTGTAAAAATATTTCCAAATTCCTTCTGGTTCAATTCCTTTAGCTTCTGCTTGATGTGTTTTAATATTTTATGTAGCAGGAACATAGAAGATCCCTAAATCTACAAGTCTTCTTCCCACCGTTTTCCAATGTTGCTGATGAAATCCGGGTGTGAAAGCCATATATTTTCAAACCTGAATGGTTGCTTTCTTGGGGTGCCAATGCCTTTGATATCCATTTGAATCGGCCAATGATCTGAGCCTCCAAAAGGAAGAATATCTGCCATTATTTCCTTGTCTAGAAGCATGAGCTCTTCAGAGATCATGAATCTATCTAGCTTGGAAGCTACCTAGGAATCCCCTCCTCTTTTGTTATTCCATGTGCAAAGGCCATTGTTTGTCTCAATGTCCACCAGCTTCATGTTTTCTGGAAAACATTAGAAAGCTGAGGAATCTTTGTTTAGTGCTCTTGTACCTCCTTTTTTCTCTGAGAGAGATTTAATCATGTTGAAATCTCCTCCTATTACCCACGATAACCATACAAATTTGTTCCGTAGGTCGACTAGGGAATCAATAAACTTGATTTTGTCATCTAACCTTTGAGGGCCATAAACATTCGTGACAAGATATGTGTCCCTGTCACCTACAGGCTATATAACAACTGATAAATAATTTCTAGATTCCTTTGCATCAATAATACCGATTTTTTGGGGATTCCAGAGGATGAGGATACCCCCTGCTGTATTTTCTGCTTTGACTTCTAAAAACTCATATATGCTGAGCCAATGATTATGGATTTGTCTTATCTTTTGAACAGAGCATTTTGTGTCTTAGACAAAAATTATATCCGTAGCTACATGTTTCATTCTATTATTCAACATTCTCTGTTTTCTTTTGCTTCCTAGACCTCTTATGTTCCAGGTTGTAAACTTCATAATTATAGATTGGTAAAGAAGTAATTGGTTAGATCTTTCATCTTACCTGAGTCTATCATGAGATTTCTGCATTCCATTAAAAGCTTGTTCTGCTTTTTTCTCCCCCTTTTTTTCTCGGGTTTCTTGGAGCTAATCCTAAAGTTGATTTTACTGTTTTCATTCCCTGGTTGCCCTATCTCTCATTGTTGTTATCTTCTACCAAGATTTTTGCCTGAGTTTTCCATAAGAATAACTGATTTATTCTATTGCATTCTTCTTGTGGTAGAGATTCTACCCCACCTGTTGTTCCCTTACTCAGGAACCCTTTTAGATCTAGGTTTTCTCTGTCAAGAATCTCTTGTAACTCGTTATCTTCCATTTCCATCTCGCTCTAGGTCATTTCCTGATCCATATCCATCTTTGATTCACTCATCGTGATCATTTTTTGTTTTTTCTTTACTTGTTCATGATCCTGTTCTTCTTCCTCTTCTTGCTTATCATATCCATCCTTCATTACTTTATTTTCAACTGTCGTATCTTCCTCCTCTTCAAGGACATGGAACTGATTAGACCTCCCTTTTTGGTCTTCTCTTTGGTGTTGATTTGGCCCTTTTTTGCCATTTTTACCTTTGTGAGCTACTTTGTGAAATCCATTTGTTTATTTCATTGTGTTGGGTTTGCTTTTGTTCTCTACCTTACTAAGAGGGCAGTCTCTAAGAAGGTGCCCATGTTCATGACATTTTTTGCATCTAAATGTAATATGCTCGTAGTCGACCGTCTGCACCCATTCCTCATCGTGAACCTCCAATATGACCTTGTCTGAAAGTGCTCCAAATAGTTCCGTCTCTACACAAATCCTGGAAAAGGAGGTATATTTACCCCTTCTTGTGGCTTCAGAAGTTTTGACATACCTCCCTAATTTATTTCTTATGGCTACTAGTGATTCTATTTGCCAATAATCCAAAGGTAGTGAATAGAGTCTTACCCATAACGAGACTGAAGTAAAGGTTTCCCGCTCTGGCACGAAGTTCATCATCCACTGTCGCATATAGATCCCTACTGCTGCATAGAAGTAGGGCCCCCCTTCAAACACTATGTCTTTGTCCTCAATGTTTGCAAACACCACAGTGAAAAAACCCTTAGATCCTAGATGAAGGTCGATGCTTCCTTTAGGCTTCCAATGATATTTGATCCATGATTGTAAAGCATTTTCGGTGGGCCATAGTCCTATGAATTTGCATATGATTGCATAAGTCTGCATGTGTTCCCTGTGGGCCTGTAGCTCTGGATTATTTAATATTACTCTAGGAGTGATTTCAGCTTTGGGTTTGCACGGTCCCTTTTGTTTCGTATCTTTTGTTCCCTGTTTTTTGTCATTTTCCTCCTTGTCTTTTGTTCCATCATTCTCCTTCTTCTTATTACTCTTTATTTCCTCTTCTCTATTTTTTCCTCCTTCCATCTTGTTACCTCTGCCTGGTTCTAGGGGAGTCTTACCCTTGTTAACCACTACCTCTCTGAAGGAGGGAGTGGAGCTCCCTCCTCTGCCACCATCCATAGAAAAATTTGTGCGCAAAAACCCTCAACCCTGGCTTTTCCGCCTTTCCGCTCCGCCGCCCCCTCCCCTTCATTTCATTACATACATTAAAAATAAAACATATTACATTAAATTTTCAATAAAACCTAATTTAATTAAAAAAAAATTGATAAATCACAATTTTATATAACTATAATTTTCTTAAAAACGTTAAAATATTATCCTTCATAAAATATTAAATACATTTTATTCATTCATTAAATAAATGAAATTAATTCATATTACACTCTATTTCCAATAAAAATATACTTTTGGATTTAACAAATCTTACATTAAAAGATCACAAAAAAATAATAATAAATCTTAAATTTTTTACAAAATTGAAATTGTGTAACAAATTGCTTTGAGCATAGAATTTTTGTTTGTGACAATTTTCCTTTTATATTTAAAACAAGAAGAGTTGTGAAGCAACTAGTCCCTGCCAGAGAGACATATTGTTAATGTTATTGGAACACCACTGTTAAATCTAAATCTCCAATGTCATAATATCCATCTTATAAAGGATCTGATGAGCATTCAATTCCATGAGTGTATCGGTATGTATTTTATGATGATTTTATCTAATCAGTCATATGAAAGATTGATTTTATCTTATCAATCAAATGAAAGATATAGGTATTTAATATGATATAGTGATATTGAATCTTTATTAACAGAGCAAGCTTGCTTGCTGAAGTGGTAAATTTTATATTTTGCCACTAAAATGTCTAGCTCGGCTTCAGAGGTAAACAAAAGCATAAAATGGTAAACCAAAAATCTTGGTGCCTTAATTTTCCACCAATTTATGTTGACTTTCTCGCATTAAATTTAAAAGAAATAACGCAAACAACTTGTAAACAAATATAAATATGACTTCACTTGGTTGTGCTAAATTTAAAAGAAAAGATGGAAACAACATGTAAACAAATATAAATACGACTTCACTTGGTTGTGCTAAATTTAAAAGAAAAGATGGAAACAACATGTAAACAAATGTTGAAATGATGCAAAGAACATGTAAATAGATATAGGTACAAGACAGTTTCTTCTGAAATATATTACTGTGTAAATTGTTACTTTTGGGTAGAGATGGATTCCAACAAAAACAAAGACATAAGCGAAATGCTTAGGAAAAATTTCAAAAGTAGAAGACCTCCATAATGAATAATAGTCATTGTTACAATGTAAAAATATAAAACATCAAGATTGGCTATGTATTGTTTTTTAAATTTTTAGTGGTTATATATATTTGTCTAAAACAATAAATATATGACCAAAATATTTGAATGACATGTGGGCTTGGATGCAAGCCACGTTCCCTGCATGAAAAACCACCTTTCAAACAATAAATATATGCCCAACCAAGAAACTTGGATGACATATGGGCTTGGATGCAAGCCACGTTCCCTGCTGCATGGAAAACCACCTTTCAAACAAATTAGTAAAACTATTAAAATCGCCTGCTTAAATAGTGAACGGCCACCTTTCAAAAGATTTGATAAAGCTACTAGAAGCATTGTTATAAAGCTTCTAAACCATATAGACCAGATAACAAAATCATTAGCGCATTAATAAGAGTAAGTAATATGACATGCTAACAGAAACCTCCGGAAATGTTTGGGTGGGAATATTGCAGATAGGGCAGAAACCATGGATTTTACTTAGATTGATGCAACTCTTAAAAATTTCTCCACCCCCTTTGAATCCATCCAACCTAACAATGACAAGGATCAAGTCATGCTGTTGTTTTTTTTGGTGGACAAAGATTCTGTTTTAGGCGCCTCAACTGTTTTCTTGGCGGACAAAGACCTTGTTTCAGGCCTCAGCTAGTGTCGAGGTTCTCATTTCTAATTCCCTCGATCCCTTATGTAGTGAATTTGTACAAAACCAGATATCGATAATGAAAATAACAGTAAAATTAGTTGTAAAGAAAGACCCAGAGCTTAATTTTTTGGACATTCAAAGATTTATATTTGAAATTATTGGTAAACTGAAACCCTCAACTTTAAATATTACAGCTTGTTAGGGCAGAGCCAGTGATCTATAAAACACTGGAGAAATTGAGAAGAATGCAGTGTTTAGTCAAGGTTAGGTCTAGGAAAGTTGTTTGGATCTCTCTCTATATACTGATGCGGAACTAAGCACACACCAAACAACATAGATTGATACAATATTATTTACGCCAAAGACTCTTCTTTCTTTACTGGACTCATTCCACCGCCTCTCTGATCTGCATGCTGCCCAAAACTTTTGGTTGATGGTTAATGCATAAAAAAATTCGAGAGGAATGGAATGAAAAGAATTCATGGTAAATCTCTCCCACCCCGCCATTTTTTATCTCGTCAAAATAAATGTTTTTGACATCTTCCAACTCATATTGTCCAATATTTGAAACATTATCAGCATCTTCCAACTGGTTTACAGTATCTGAAACTTGTTTTGTATATTCTTTACATTATTTGAAACTTGTTTTGTATGTTCTAAATGTTGGATGTCTGAAACATTCTTAGAAACTTCCCACTCAAATTCGAACCCTAGAATTGATAAACATTGTTGGAATCTTATTTTTTTGCTTTGATGCTAGAATTCTTGCCCTTCCCTTTGTATCAATTAAAAATATTGCATGTCAACCCTTTGTATCTATTAAAAATATTGCATGTCAATCCCTTCATGCTTGGAACCTGTAATTTACTCTCATCGTGTTAGGAAAATAGCACAATTCACCTCTTCTTTGGTTGTTTGCTGCTTTTACTCACTTTCATGGAAAGAGTGGATTTCCAAATTTATGAAGATAAAGTCGCACACATAAAAATATGTCTAATTCATTATAGACATTTTCCTCGTTAATTTTGATACATGCTTTCATTCAAAACCATTAATAAAAAAATTCCTCTAAATACATGTTGGCATTCAAAACCATTTATAAACGTCGGTTCGGTGTCTATCCATAAACCCTTTTAGGCATTGTTTTGTATGATGGTGGAAGTGCTTTGGATACATTTAATAATAATACAATTTTACTTATATTTACCTGGTGTAGATTGACCCTTCCGCTATCTTGCAGGTAGTAGTTTTTCGCTAAGAAAATGGTGGGATTACGCTGGGCTTAGAAGAGAACTTGCATACAATAGGGCATAGATTTAAGATTGTGAATAATATTGTGGTTGCAGTGGATAAGAGTGAGGAGAGTATTCGCACCTATGAATGATATGTTTGAGATTGCTTTGCAGCTTTGTTCAGACTTCAGAAGAAGCAACTTTCTTCAGACTTCTAAAGAAGCCAAGCTAATGCCTCCTGCAGCAAAATGAAAAAGGGGGAGGGGAAGACAATTATTACTCTTCATGCATCATTATGCATGAACATCTGTATTGATCTTATTAGAAAATATTTGCGAAATCAAAGCATTAGAGTTAGAAAATAAGAAAATATTTGTGGAATCAAAGCATTAGAGTTAGAAAATATTTGCAGAATCAAAGCATTAGGGTTAGAAAATATTTGCAGAATCAAAACATTAGAGAAAAATATTTGCAGAATCAAAGCATTATAGAAAATATATATTTGCAGTGTGGCTTCAGCATCCTGCCATCCTACCATGAGAATCATGCTTCCTACCATGAGAATCAAAGAATTAGAGCAAATCATGCTTCCTACCATGAGAATCAAAGAATTAGAGAAAATTCTTGTTTGAGAAATCTACAACATGAGCAAATTCCTATTTGAGAAATCTGCAAAAAAGATCGGCTGCGATAGAGTCTTTGGAAGGTCGGCTACCATATAGTCTTTGAGAAATATACAAAAAGGCCACCATATAGTCTTTAAGAAATCTGCAAAAAGGCCAATACGCTACCATATAACATTTAGAATTTGAAGAAGAACTGAAGACAAGTGGTCACAGTCTTCAGAACTAAAGACGAGTGGCCACTGCCATGCAAAATTCGTGTTATTGCCCTGCAAAGTTGTTTTCAATATGTGTGATGTCGATTGTAACATCTTAATTTTTCCAAACATGAAATGTCTTTAAAACTAATGTTAGCATTAAATAATTGAGACAAAAACTATGGAAATCAATCGACATTTATCCTAACTTTTAAGTACATTTTGCATTTTTCCTCGATATGAGGCCAAATAAGATGTTGAAAACACAGATGTGTTATATTGGTCAAAATATCGGTGAGAAGAAACCTAAATCACATATTTAAGTACATTTTGCCTCGATATGAGGCCAAATAAAAATAACTGTGAGAAAAAACCTAGATCATAAACCTAAATCACATATTTAAGTACATTTTGCCTCGATATGAGGCTAAATAAAAATAACTGTGAGAAAAAAACCTAGATCACATATTTAAGTACAATTTGCATCGATATGAGGCCAAATAAAAATAACTGTAAGAAGAAATCTAAATCACATATTTAAGTACATTTGCAAAAACCTAGATCACATATTTAAGTACATTTTGTCTTGATATGAGGCCACATAAAAATAACTGTAAGAAGAAACCTAAATCACATATTTAAGTACATTTTGCCATGATATGAGGCCAAATAAGATGTTTAAATCACAGATGAGAAGAAACCTAAATCACCTATTTAAGTACATTTTGCCTTGATACGAGGCCAAATAAGATGTTTAAATCACAGATGAGAAGAAACCTACATCACAAATTTAAGTACATTTTGCCTCGAGATGAGGGCAAATAAAAATAACGGTGAGAAGAAACCTAAATCACATATTTAAATACATTTTTCCTTGATATGAGGCCAAATAAGATGTTTAAATCACATATAAGAAGAAACCTAAATCACATATTTAAGTACATTTTGCCTCGATAGGAGGCCAAATAAAAATAACAGTGACAAGAAACTTAAGTCACAAATTTAAGTACATTTTGCCTCGATAGGAGGCCAGATAAAAATAATATTGAGAAGAAACCTAAATCACAGAGGTGAGAAGACACCTAAATCACAGATGTGTCAGATTGGTCAAAGTAACAGTGAGAAGAAACCTATAGGTTGATGTGTAAGTTGATGAAAGGCATTTAAAAATACTTTATAAAATATAAATTAAAAACATGGCAAATAAGATGTTTAAATCACAGATGAGAAGAAACCTAAAATCACATATTTAAGTACATTTTTCCTGGATAGGAGGCCAAATAAAAATAACGGTGAGAAGAAACATGAAACCTAAATCACATATTTAAGTACATTTTGTCTTGATAGGAGGCCAAATAAAAATAATGGTGAGAAGAAACCTAAATCACAGATTTAAGTACATTTTGCCTTGATATGAGGCCAAATAAGATGTTTAAAAATAATGGTGAGAAGAAACCTAAATCACAGATTTAAGTACATTTTGCCTTGATATGAGGCCAAATAAGATGTTTAAATTACAGATGTGTCAGATTGGTCAAAATTAAATCACAGATGTGTCAGATTAGTCAAAATAACAGTGAGAAGAAACCTAAATCACATATGTATCAAATTGGTCAAAATAATTTTAAAAATACTTTATAAAATATAAATTAAAAACTACAAATTAAAAACATTAGATTTACTTGAATTAAGTAACTTGGTTTATGTACTAAAGTAATGAAGCAACTGAAAACTAATGCACCAAAAGAGCAAGGACTAATAACCTAACATAAAAATTATATCTTTAGCAAACACAATAGGATTTTGGATATAGACATGGCCAGCACATGAAGGTCCACATGGGCAAAGTGGTTAATCGTCAGAGTAATGAAGCAACTGAAAACTAATGCACCAAAAGAGCAGAGACTAATAACCTAACATAAAAAGTATATCTCTAACAAACACAATAGCAGGATTTTGGATATAGACATGGCCAGCACATGAAGGTCCACATGGGCAAAGTGGTTAATCGCCTATTAAATATTAATAATCTATCAAATGTTAATAACTTTATAGTCAATAGAGTAGTCTAGGAATCCCCATGTTTTTATATTAAGTCATAACCAATATTGCGAACCAATACTACGAATCATACAATAGTTCATTACATTTTAAAATTATAATATATTATTTTAGAGCTTTAGAAAAGAGTTTACATGGTAAAAATAGTTAATTGCATTGTCAATATTTTCAACTATATAGTCCATCATATTGTTTGTCCATCATATTAATTGCATTGTCAATATTTTCAACTATATAGTCCATCATATTGTTTGTCCATCATATTGTTTTAAAATTTTATGGCTTACTCTACTGTATTCAAAGAAGTTGAATCTACTGCAGTTGAACCCAATAATCGGACTGTATTCAAAGAAGTTGAATCTAAAATTTTATGGCTTACTCTACTGTATTCAAAGAAGTTAAATCTACTGCAGTTGAACCCAATAATCGGACTATATTATTTTATGCGGAAATTAGCAGGAAGACTCATATTTATGCTTCACTAATAAAACTGAAATTTACATAAAAGAAATTATATTAGTTATGTCATGTAAATAATTAATTTTTAAATAAAATTATATTCCATTTCCATATATATATATATATAACATGCTTATATGTAAAAAGCCCATGAATAAACATAAAGTTAACCTTGGATTTTAGTTATACCATAAGCTGCCGAAGAGAGATCAGAACGATATACCTCTCAAGTATAACATCTTTGCAAGGAGAAATAGTCGGAAATAGTTCCAGAATATTTATTTTTATGTAAGGAACAACGTATGTGCAAACATGATTTCGGCGATCACATATCCTAGTAGAAAGATTCAAATGTATGCGATACGGACGATAAAAGCAGAACGATTCTTATAGGCTCAAAACAAAACTGAGCATGTCTAGTTAATATTTTATTACCAAATATATTGGTTTAAAAAATATTTGTTTATAAGAAAATATATTAGTTTTATAATTATATTTAAATTTATGTTTATGTATATCAAAACATAATATTATAATAATTATATATGAGAGATTTTTAGTCATGATATTCACTCTAATTTATCATGAATATTATTAATTTGTGAATATATTTTGTTACAATACTATTTGTGTCTATGCCATGGCTTATCAATACCACATGCCCAAAAACATAACCTATTTGGCAAACAAAATATTACATGATTCTTGACCATGGATGTTCACCCCCATTTTACCATGCATATAATTAACTTGTAAATAGGCTTTGTTACAATACCATGCCTTATATATACCACATGCCCAAAACCATAACTTATTTCACAAACAAAATATTTTATAAATATTTTATTTTAATTTAATTTTATACCATTTTTGTAATTAGATCTAGAAACAATAAGGTTATAATAACTTTTGGGATATATCTAAACCCTCTATCATCATGATTACTAAAATTCATACAAATCAAATCAAGGTTTTAATCAAATTAAAAATTAGAATGGTTTTATATATAAAGATGTAAAATTTATACAATATAAAATGAAGAACTAGCATAGAACCATCTTAACTAAGGATCTAAGCCATGCCAGCAAACAAAGTGACTAACAATAATTGAGAAAAGATAGGGCAATAGTTTTTCATTATTCTATTTTCTTTGACATATTTGATCCAAAATATAAGTTTAATATTTTACAACATATTTATTATTTTTAATTACTTTCTTAAACACAATACAATGAGATCAAATTTAGGAGGGAGAGAGGCGGGAAAAAGAGGGGAGCAATACAATGAGACCAAATTTGGGAGGGAGAGAGGCGGGGAAAAGAGGGGAGAGGGAGTGAGATAGTGACAGTGCTAGAGAGAGAAGAGATGAGGGAGAGAAAGAGGGAGGTAGGAGAGAGTGGGAGAGAGAGGAAGTGAGAGATCGAGTTTGAGGGAGAGAGAGAAAGGTAGAAAAGAATAAAGACATAGAGAGATAGAGGTGGGGAGAGAGAGAGAGAGAGGAAGTGAAAAGAGATGGAGAGAAAGTCACAGAGAGAGGAGAGGAAGGAAGAGAGGGAAGAGGAGAGGAGGGAGGTAAGGAGAGAAGGTGAAGAGAGAGAGGGAGACATAGAGATGGAGGGAAGAGAGAGAAGGAGAGAGGGAGGGAGATAGTGACAGAGTTGGACAACAGAGAAGGAGAGAGAGTGATGGGAGGCAGAGACACAGAGGAAGTTGGGAGAGAAAGGAAGATAGAGAAAATAAGAGAAAGGGAAAGAGGGAGAGAGGGGAAGAAGAAAGAAAAAGAGGGAGAAAGTTAAATAGATAGAGGGAGTGAAAAGAGAGAGACAGAGAGAGAGTGAGAGAGAGAGGAGATTTGGAGGAAAGAGAGAGGGGGAGAGAAGGGGAAGAGAGAGAGGGCGAGGGAGGGAGAAACAAATAGATAGGTATGGAGAGAATGAGTGTCTATTTTGGGGGTGAGATAGAGTGACAAATAAGGAGAGATAGAGATATACAAATATATAGTTGGAGGCAGGAGAGAGGGAAGAAGAAAGAGATAGAAGGAGGGAGGGTCAAAGATATATATATATATATATATATATATATAGAGAGAGAGAGGAGAGAGAGAGAGAGAGAGAGAGGAATGTGTGTGTGTGTTTTTGGGGAGGTTAGATAGAGAGATAAAGAAGAGAGAGATGGTGAATAGATATTATATATAGATGGTGGGAGGAGGAAAGGGAAAGGGGAGGAGAGGACATAGAAAGGGGTTGCAGAGAAAGAGGAAAGAATGAAGGGGGTATGCAGAGAAAGAGAGAGAAATGGGGGGAAGAGAATTTGGGAAGAGAGAGAGAGATAGAGATCTGAAGGGGGAGTGGAAGGATTAAGAACAAGGACACATAGATATTATATATAGTATTATATAAACCAACCTAGATCCATCTTAACCTTTCATATCTATCAAGCTCCTAGGAAAAATCAAAATATCTCAAGATACAAATTTTTCTCAAATTTTACAACACAAAAAATAAACACTATATCTAAAAAAATTAATTAAATAATATTTTTAACATATATCCAACACAATTTATTAATTAGTTTACTAAAAAATAATATAAAAATATTATTTAAAATAATTAATAATAATATTTTTAATTAATATATAATATATTTTATATAAATATAATTTTAACATATTATATTTCAAATATAAAAAATTAATTTATTTTATTCTCTCAATTAAATCCAACTAAACCAAATTAAAATAATAATAATCCATCTAAAACAAGAAAATGTTTTTGCATATTGACTTGTGCATAGAGGTCAACAAATATCTTCCTCGCTTCAACTTTTCCTTTACCCCTTGATTTTTCTTCTTCTATGTTCGCAAGTATTTACCTTTAACAAATGTGGAAATTAATTCTTGTGAATGTTAGTTGTCTTTTAGTGGATATTGTAATAGAAGAATGGTGACAATGTTGATAGCATTAGTATCTCAAAATAATTTAAAATTATAGTTAACATGAGTGAAGTTAATTTTTTAACTTTTCTCATGTAAATTAAATTTCCAAAATGTATCATCACTATATTAAAATATTTTTAAAAACTAACTAATCTGACTGAAATTAATAAGTTGATTTTTTTCATGTCAATTAAATTTCCAAAATCTAGAAATTTAGGTATAAACTACACTTTAAAACATCCAAAATGTGTCATCACTATATTAAAATAGTTTCAAAAACTAACTAACCTAACTGAAGTTAATAAGTTGATTTTTTGTGTCATCACTATATTAAAATAGTTTCAAAAACTAACTAACCTGACTAAAGTTAATAAGTTGATTTTTTTCATGTCAATTAAATTTCCAAAATCTATAATAGAGATTTAGGTGTAAATTACACTTTAAAACTTCCCAAAAGAAGATAGGAAAAACTTACTTTTAACATAATATATATATTAACATATGATATATAGATGGGAAACTTAATATGAAAAGAGCATATTCTTAACTTCAATCTCAAACTTAATAAATAACTAAATTTTTTAACAAATAACAATTTTATATAATCACAATTTTTCTTATGGAAAAACTCACTACAATTTTATATAATCACAATTTTCTCATTAATAAAAACTCATTAAATTATTATCTATTTACAAAATACTAATCAGATTTCATTAGATTATTATCCATTTATGCATTTCATTCATTATAAAAATAAATAAATAAAATATGTATTAGGCTAAATTTCCAATAAAAACAAATTTCATAAATCACAATTTTCGTCACTGCCACATAGAAAAAATAAGAAAAGAGAGTAATCGTGAGATTGCTCTTTTTGCTTTGAGGTGGCTATGTTTCACTGTACCTTTCTATTGGACCGTCTTAAGCTACTGGTGCAGTTTCGTTGATATGATAAAATTCTTTATATTTATTCATTTCTGTTCTTGCGCGATGTAAAAAGGACTTCAACGTACAAACGCAGCGGAAAAAATTAAAAATATAATAACGAAAATAATCGAACCGTACATTTGGGGACGAATTTTTGTAATGGTAAGTCTGTGTTTTGTAATTTCTGATACATTTGTACATTCCAAAATACAACACATTTCAAACCATGAAAATTCACCACCTCAAAAAATAAAAATAAAAAATTGCCGAATTCCAACCAAGAAACTAAAAATGTCTGACAGGGGACTGCTCCGATCTTATACTGGATGTCAGCCCAGAAAAATGGCATAGGAAACTGATAGGAATTGGATTTTCACATAATCAAATGACAAATCACCATACCAAATGTTTCTTGAAATTGTCAATTAGCTTATGGATTCAATCATTTTAATTCATCTTTCCACATGAAATCCCGGCATTCTTATAGTTCTGGCCGTTGTCGCTCAATCCCTGACGTAGCAAAAAGCAGCACCCAGCGGGTCTCCAAAATGATTAATACTCGCAAAAGATCTGGTACTAAAGATGTCGCGCATGAAGGGCAGAGTTATACCGTCATGAGATTCATTCTGCTTGAACATTATGAATGCTATCATGTTGGATGTTGGAGGCCTGTAGCGAACTAAAGGCGGCCATTCAAGACCTAATGTTCGACAAGGAAACTCATCAATATGGATTATTACGGTTAGCATTACCAAGCATACTTTCGATCGATTTCAATGCCAAAGAAAGAAAGAAAATCATGATACCTCCGATTAGTTGACCAGTAAATGGGTCTACATAAAAAGAAGCGGTAGTCAGCCTGTAAGGAGTAGCGAGAAATGGGGTTACTAGATTAAGAGGTTCCCGGCGCTATTATACTGAGAAATTCGATCTGAGATGAGGAGGAGTATTAGAGCATACCAGAGCAAAGACTCGCAGGCAGTTCCAAGTTCCGTCATAACCTGGCATGTGAGTTTTCATTTGATATAATTAATAATAAAATATGGAAACATTATAGGGGAGGAGGATAATCATGTGGAAAGAGGATTAAAACTACTTACAAACACGTATCTGGAGTTCTTCGTTACATTCCGTGTGTTGGAGCGGATGTTTTTGTCGTCGATTTCCATAGGTTCTTTTTGGACATCAGCACGCGATACATGATCACCCAAGCTAATTTGTTTGTTGAAGAATCTTACATTCAAATCCACATATGGAAGGAAATCGTTAACAATGTCTCCGATAACTCTGGATTCTCTGAGCAGCTGCCTTATGACCTGCCTTCGGTCTTGCATTGGGAAAGCAGACATTCGATTTCTCTCTTCTGACTCCATTCTTTGGCGCCACCATGACCTTATATCTGATTCCTCCTCTCTCTCCTTCTCCTTAGGCGCTAACAGCAATGTTTTATGTAATCTTTTCCGCGACTTTGACGCAAACGATGCCTCGTCCTCTAGTTGGAGCCACCTTAACCGCTCCATTCGCCGCCCCCATAGTTGCTGTGTTAGCTGCTCAATTCTTGCACGCTCCATATTTTGCTAAATGCAGGCAGAGCCCAACGCAACCAAGTGATGTACGGTGCCTCGAAAAGAATCAAAACACGCAAGTGGAATGCAAATGAGATTTCGGATTTATGTTGAAGGAAGACCGATGTGTCCAGTATTTATACATATTTTAACTTTAGGTATACGACATTTTTCTATTTCCATGTCTATCATATATGAAATATATTTTTGTGGATCCGTTTCTTCGGTTCATTTATATTACTTATTATTTTATCGTGTAAAATGACACAATCTAGCTGTTCTGCAAAAAGACGATC
This sequence comes from Pinus taeda, assembly GCA_000404065.3. Classification (NCBI taxonomy): domain Eukaryota; kingdom Viridiplantae; phylum Streptophyta; class Pinopsida; order Pinales; family Pinaceae; genus Pinus; species Pinus taeda. The sequence goes on along the minus strand of APFE030768811.1, from coordinate 9,815 downwards.
TTCCTTCGCATGTTTCAAAATCACCGAGAGACCTCACCAGTAAGAACACAATAGGGTTTAAAATTCATAGAAGTAAAATAATTGCAAAGTAATTCGAATTAGAATACTTTAGGATGGGAAAGCGGCTTTTTCATTTAACTGAGGAATTTTTAAAAAAACTAGCCATGGCTTTTAAATGTGTAAATATGCACTCAAGGAATTTAACATGATTATAATATTACTGCAAAAATGTTATAGCAAATGAATGATAATAACGGTCAAGGATGGAGGGGAAGAAATGTGTTCATACATGTAATAGTCTTACACTTGTGTCTCTCCAAGAGATGTTTCTCTAACTAGTTGTACTAAATCTTTTTCTCCCAATCATACCACTATGTCAAAATCTTATATATATATATATATATATATATTATATATATATATAACATGCAAGGTAATGAGGGAGAAATAATTACCATAGGGTCCTTGGCACCAAAGCACAAAAATGTAATTGCCCAAAAGAAATGACTAAAGTGAGTGTGTCTTGATAATGAGATTAAATAAAGAGCATCTTTCACTAGAGTGACTTTCAAATTCCATGATATGGTCAAAGTGAGTGTCTTGATAATGAGATTAAATAAAGATCATCTTTCATTAGAGTGACTTTCAGATTCCATTATATTCTGCAATCAACATAAAGAAGAGGGTTTGTTTTAATATTTTAGGTATTTCCTTTTAAAAAATTTAAATTAATTTGGAGCCATTAAATTTAAATTTTTTCTAGCAAAGATTTGTTTGAATTGCAAATTTATGTGGTGCATTTTACACGATCCAAGTGTCCAAGTAAACTTTCAAGCCATTGTATCCATTTATGCATTCAAAAATATAGTTTTAAAAAAGAAAAATGAGACATGATATATGCATATATATAACCAATAGAGATTCATTTTGAAGAGGATTAAATCTCTTGAGGTGCATACTTTTTTTAAGTTTTGCACTCTAAAAGAAGTTCCATATGCTATATTTAGCCTTGTGGATGTTAATTTTTTCTTTCTTTCTTTCTTATATTTCCAGAAGTAATTACGGTTTGCACAGCTCATGCTCATCCAACGATAACGAGTAACTGTGTACCTAAGAATTATTTGCGCCAAGATGATCATTCTTAAACAAAAAATACCCAATAATCTCTGAGGTTGAACATGATTTAAGGTGGGACTTCATCATAATTAGTTAAAGCAATTTTGTGTGGGAGTTATTGTGTCAAGAGGTGCATTCTATAACCCACTATGACCCCCTATGTGTAATTATGTCACGTCCTCCAAAAATAATAAAAATAGTTTTTACTAATGTCGGCCAAAACATTAGCATGAATCTTAAATTATATATAACTTGAATCTTTCGATTATATATAACTTTTTAATCTTATGAATGGACTAAGATTAATGTACCACATTAAATTTAGAGATTAGGTAAAATTTTAAACATCTTTACTCTTTACTAAAACCAATACCATCTCTTAAATCAAAGAGAAAAGGTTAATTCAACACAAATAATAAAAAATCCTACTCCAAATTTTTTTAATATTTCTTAATTAAATATTGTAAAATGAATCTTTAAAGGGAAAATTCATATCCTATGGATATATTAAAATCTTTAAATACATAAGTATTTCCACAGTAAAGTTATAATATTTGAAAATATTAATTTGATGTAGTTTTATTATAACATTTGTTATTATGTCATGTTAAAAACATCATTACATGGACGGAAGAAGAAAGACATAAAGTGATAGAGGTGGGGATACAGAGGAGGAATGAAGAGAGGGATGGATAGATAGATAGAGAGAGAGAGAGAGAGAGAGAGAGAGAGAGACAAAGATGTAGGGGGGGAGAGGAACAAGGTTGGAGGGTAGATATTGAGTGTGAGAGAGATGGGGAGAGGGAGGGAGGTAGGAGAAAAAATGGAAGAGGATAAGGACCAAAGAGAGGGATTCAGAGAGAGAAAAAGGGACAAAGAGATGGAGTTGGAGGGGGAGAGAGGGAGTGACAAAGGAGAGAGAGAGAGAGTGTGTGTGTGTGTGTGTTTTGGGTGAGATAGAGAGACAAAGAAGGAGAGATGGAAGGACTGGGGAAGAGAAGGAGAGAGAAGCAGAGAGGGAGGGAGAGACAAAGGGAGGTGGGAGAGAAAGGGAGAGAGATGAAAGAATAGAGAGAGAATGTGAGAGTGAGGAGAGAGAGAGGGAGAGAGATGGATTTGGAGGGAAAGAGAGAGGGAGGTAATAAGAAAGACATAGAGAGAAAGGTGGCATAGAGAGGAAGTGATAAGGGAGATAGAGAGAGAGAAAGAGGAGAGCAGGAGGGAAGAGAGATAGAACAGGGAGAGAGAGAGTCAAGGGTAAGATAGAGGGAGAGGAAGAGGAAGGGAGAGATATATAGATATGGAGAAAGAGTGTGTATGTTTTGGTGGTGTTATAAAGAGATAAATGAGAGCAAATATAGACGGGAGGGTAAGAGAGATAGAGAGAGGGAGGGAGAGATAGATAGATATGGAAAGAGTGTGTGTGTGTGTATGTTTTGGGGGCTAAGATAGAGAGACAAAGGGGAGATGGAGTGAGATATAGAGATAGATGGAGGGGAGAAGAGGGAAGGAGATTTCTTGCACTAGATGCATTGATTTCGACGTAGATGTGGATTTCTAATCCTATTTGATTGCTTGCACTAGATGCATGGATTTAAATGTATATGTTTATGTGTAATCATATTTGATGGCTTGCACTAGATGCATTGATTTTAGTGTAGGTGTTGATTTAATCTCTTGCTCTAGTAACATTGATTTTAATGTAGATGGTGATTTCTAATCGTATTTGATTGCTTGCACTCGATGCATTGATTGTAGTGTAGATGTTGATTTCTAATTGATGCAGGCGCATCCAATTGAAGGGATATAGCTGTAGCTGAGCATTTGTTATCTTTGATTGGTCATGAGAACATTTTAATTTTTATTTTTGCCTTGAAGGTTGAAGGTCGGGCTAACACAGCCTTGTAATTTTTGTTTTCCAAAGTTAAAGAATAAATTAGGAATAATTAGTTAGTAGAGTTAGTTTAATTAGTTAATTAGTTCCAGAAAACTGGAAGATAGTTTCTCAATTGTATGGAGTTACAAGAAAGGTATTAAAACCAAGCCAGACCAGCAAGTGAGGGTTTACCATCCAGAGGGAGAGAGTAGTTAGGAAGATAAATTTCTTTGTGAGCAAGTGTGTAATGGTTACTTTTATACTTTAAGATCAAAGTTGTTTTCTTCTCTATGAGAGACATTCTATATTTAAGATGATAGTTTAGAGGGAGCTGAAACCATTTATATGTTGAAACAATATTGACAAATAAGTTGTTACAGACCCAGAAGCGAGGACCAAATACAGTCAAAATAAACTAAACAACGAATGAGAAAGCAAGCACAGGTACAATATCATTTACAAATTACAAATTAAATAGCCATATATATTTTTATTTCCTCACAGTCTTAGGAACAATAGAAACCACAATAAGCAAACAGACTATTCAGGCTAACAGCAAGATGAAATAGGCCTAAATACCAAACCCCGTAAAGGTTTAAAAAAAAAAATTACATCAAGCCAAAGCAAGGGATATCGAAACCCATCTTGGTTGTTAATTGTTGAAGCTCAAAAATAGCACAGAACAACCAACATCAATTCAAAACAGAGAAAAATGAAAGGGTAAGACCCTACCATGTCTACACAGGGTTGCTGAAGAAGCTAGGCGCAGCTGGAGGCTATCTACGCTAAAGCACCTGCAAAAGCACAAACACAGAGAATTAGATCCACGGCCATAGAAACTGAAAACGATAGCAAAGTTTCACAAAGATTAAATTGAACAGCTTACCTTGGAGGAGCTGAGCAAGCTCACATTGCAGCAAAGGTGAAGTCGCCTCTTAGTACCAAGGTTGTATGGCATAGTAGGGTTAGAAGCCGGGAGAAGGGGAAAACAGCCCACGCAGATAGCGGAATTATAGAAGCTAACTCTAAAAGGAAGCCTTGTGAGGAAAGAGTAGAAGTGTTAGAGGAAACTCGAAAAGAATTGAAAGCAAAAATTAGATAGAAAACTTACTAGTCGTGTAGAGGCCGAGTTGCCTAGAGAAGGGACGAAGAACCTGCCAGAACACTGACCTAAGAAAATACATTAACCAATGAATACACGAAGTTGGAAAGTGGCTTGAAAGCAGCAAGGTCGAAGCCATGGCAGAAGTAAAACAGTTACCCAATGTGAGGTTAAAGGTTACAAGGAGCAACGTAGCCACTGGAGGGCCAAAGCCACAAGATATTTTGCATTCTTGAAACCAAATAATAGAGAAGAGGTACAAGGATTAAACCCTGCCCCCATAGCCTCACCGAAGCGGTAACGAATACCAATATCAAAAATCACAAAACCCTAAGTCTAGTTTTCATCAATGAGCTTTTGAATTGTAGCTTAAGCCTTCGGTTCTGAGCACAAGGTCACATTGGAAATGATTTGACAAGGCTTAGGACTTCGGAGTTATATTAATAAGCTTTTAAATACAATTACATATTGTAAGTGCGAGTACTTAAAGGTTTCATACCTCACGATCCCACCAAGTGTGGTATCCGAGCCGGTTTGTTCCTTTTTCTTAGTAAAGATGGAGGTAGGTAGAAGCGGCCGAGGAAGAGCCATCAGAAGAGTAGAAGATGAAGGGATATGAGAAGAGATCCGGACCTTGACTGCACATTTGGCAGCAGTGGAAGCAAGAAGGCGCAGAGATCTGCAAGGTGGGGATGACAGTGAGGAAGAAAATGCAGCCATGACGGATGGGTCAAATGAAGAGGGACCAGAGATTAAACTATTGATATCAGTTTTGCTAGCTAGTAGCAAGCCAAAACCAGAGCTTTCTAATTATGATGGAAATTTTTCCACAAAGGCGTTGTTGGACTGGATAAGTGAACTAGATAAATATTTTGAATATGAAGAAATTAGTGAAGACAAGAAGATTATGTTTGTTATCACCAAATTGAAAGGACATGCAGCACTGTGGTGGGACAGTGTGTAGGCAGAAAGAAGAAGATTAAACAAACCCTTGATCAAGAAATGGGACAGGATGATTGCAAAGATGAAGAGTAAATTTCTGCCTAAAGATTATCAAATTGCCCTTTACAGACAGGTGTAGAATTTAAGACAGAGAATGATGAATGTAAGAGAATACACTGAAGAATTTTATAAAGTGAACCTAGAGGGGGGGGGGGATATGTTGAAGATACCCCTGAAAAGTCAACAAGGTTTATAAATGGTCTGCGAATGGAAATCCTAGATGAAATTAGCATTCTTTCTCCTAGAACTATTAAGGAGGCATATCAATGTGCTTTGAAGGCAGAAGAAAAGATTACGAAGAAGATGAATGCAAAGAGAGGACATGGTTCCAATAGAGGAAAAGGACAGTCCTTTGGCAGAGGTAGGACTACCAACAACAATGAAGAGGGCAGTAGTGTTATAGCTCCAAATCTCACCAGTATGGTTTGTGATACTTCAGCCATGGCCTAGGGCAACCCCTCCTTCCAGACCTGGTCATATATCTAAAAAACAGTGTTTTATT
>APFE030768807.1:0-12209 GCA_000404065.3 Pinus taeda | reverse complement strand
GTTAGTTCAGATCCCCCCTAGCCTCCCCCCTCATTCTGTCCCCAAGGATCGAATGACAAAAGGAAGAAGGTGTCTACTTCAAGTCTTGACACCAACAACAGTTCCAATGATTCTTCAGATGAAGAGGAGGAAATAGAAGGATTCATGGCCCCCTTCGAACGTAAGGAACTTGTTGTACAATATAGCTCAGTTAACAATAGATTGGAGGGAACAAGGCAGAGGCAGCCTCTGATATATATATATATATATATATGATGCAAAACAAACAATGAAGTTATACCAGAAAAACTCAAAATAAGAAGAATTAGGAGTCCACCACACTATTCCACATCAACTAGTGAATGTAGGAAACAAAGTAGGTGGTGTGGTTTGGGGGTGGAAACAACACAAGCCTTAATAAGGGCATGGATAACCGTAAAATTTGATTAATGAATATTATACCTTGGAATTGTAGGGTCTTGGTTTAGTAAAACCAATCAGGGAAGTAAAATCCCTTATCAATAAAGAAAGAAAAGAAGTCACCCTCCTACAAGAAACAAAGATGGGTTAGGAGTCTATCATATTTATCAAACATAAGTTTTGGAACACTAGCAAGATGGAAACATGTAGTTTAAGAGGAACATCTGGACACATTTGCACATTATGGAATCCGGAAAATCTAAACCTCGTAAGTACTCTAAAAATGTCCCACTCAATAGAAACTAGTTTTAGTATTATTTAGAAACAACAACTCTTCACAACGATCAATTTGTACATGCTCGTCCACTTTTGGGAAAAGAAAGAGTGTTGGAACTCCTTGATGGAGCTGAAAACCATTGAGTTCAAGAATAACCGCATTATTCAGGGAGAATTCAATACCACAATGGGAAATCGCAAAAAAATAGGGGGCTCCATAATTCGTGATGCCTAGCAAGAATACATGGACGACCTCATCCTAGCCTTGAACCTATATGATGTCAAACCTGAAAAATTCTCATACACCTAGAATAACAAAAGAGTGGGTCCAAACCATAGAGTGGCCCACGTGGACCAGTTCCTTTCTATTGAAATTATCATCACTTTTAATTATAGCATTAAATCCTCCGTCATCCAATGCACTGGATCATATCATTGGTCGATTCAACTAGACATCTCCCTACCTTTGGATTTGGGCCCTATTCCCTTTTGTTACTATCCCTAATGGATGTAAATTCCTAACTTCTTCAATATGGTCACCATCTCATGGTCAAGTTGAATTGATGGAAACAAAACTACTATCTAGGAGGCTAATATTCACAAAATTAAAGGAGACATCAAAACTTGGCTCAAGGAGCATAAATTCGAAAGAATGTTAAACATAAAAAATATGGAAGAAAAACTAGAAGCAATTCAAGGGAGAATTGAAACCATTCTGATCCAACAATTAGAGATAGAAAAGGAAGTCAAAACCTTCAAGAGCCTACACACAACTCTGAGAAGGAAGACGAGTACCAGAGACTACAATCAATAAATAACTAGCTTAAGGCAAGGGATAGGAATACTAAGTTGTCTCACAAACAACCTAAGTTTTGAGAATTTAAAAAAAATATTACTCATGGGGGTGAGATCATCAATAAGTTTGAAGAAATTAAAAGAGTTGTTATAGGGAACTATAAAGATATATACACTAAGGATCATAAATGGGACTTAGAAAATAGATACTTCTTCCTCGAGGGAATTCCCCACTTAGTTTTGAAGGAATGGAATCACTATCTGACTACTCTTTTGATACAGGAGGAAATCCAAAAAGTAATCTTCTCCTTCCTCACTAATAAGGGATCGGGTCTAAATGGTGTCTTTACCAAATTTTTCCATTCATTTTGGCATGTTATTAAGAAGGACCTATGTAGGCTAGTGTGATACTCCTTAAATTATGTACCATTGGAATCATTCTTTGACTTTTCCTCTGACACAGGAGGAAATCTGAAAAGTAATCTTCTCCTTTACCCCTAATAAGGTGTTGGGTATGGATGGTTTCTCAACAAGCTTTTTCCATTCCCTCCGGGATGTGACTAATAAGGACCTATGTAGGCTGGTGGGATGCTCATTTAAGTGGTACTATGGGGCAAAACATAAACTCTACCTTTTTGGATTTAATCCCTACATAATCAAATCCTGGATCATTCTCTAGATTTCAGGTGATTTCCCTCTGTAATGTCTCTTATAAGATATTTTCGAAGCTACTGGTGTGTCATGTCTAGTCATTATTTCCCCTCTTAATCTCTAAAAAGGAGGGGGGTTTTGTCCGTCGGAGACAAATATTTGACAATATCATGCTTGTTGAATTGAGGCTTCCATTATCCATATCATGTTTAAGAGATATTTTTCAGCGTAAATCACATGATATTTCATTTGTCGATGCATTTCAAACCAACTAGTTGAAGAACCAGATCCAGCTTTGCAAGTTAAATAGTCAGTGAAGAACCTCCAACAGCTATAATACTTGACTAGGCAACGACTATATTGACTAATGGCTAAATTTGACTAGGAAATGGTTAGTTGGACTGGACCAGGGGCATAAAAATAAGTTAAAAGTCAAAGGGACATATGAATTTACATAGAGGTTTTATTATTTTATAAATTTATTTATATATATAAGATAAATAATTTAAATGCTTATTAAATTAATAATTAGTTATAAAGGATAACATTATAAATATATTATAAAAAATATTAGATTTTTTTCAAGTCTTAGAAAGAATAAAACTTAATATTTTTTATTTTGATTTAATTTATTGTTAATTAAATTATCATAGACGTTCAAATTAAGTATTATTTTTTTTATTAGTTAAAATTATTAGTATATAACTAAAAGCATAAACTAAATGTTATTAAAAAACCTCATACTATATCAACAACTCAACAAAGAACAAAGGCCAAAGGATACATGACAACAAGAAGAAGCTATAAATGAGGGAGGGGAGGAAGGGGAGAAATGACTAGGATGAGAATGTTGGGACCCAGAAACTACTGATCTTCCAGCCATCCTCTCTATTGAGATTTCTCAGCCTTTTTTCAATCTCAAAGGCTTCCCTAAATTTTCGATGATGGAACTGTGAAACTCTAGCAATAACACTAGCCTTCTCAATACAAACATGATGTTTTGCTTTCTCCACATGCTCTGCTAAAGCAGAAGAATTGATTCTCCTATGCTTAAGGTCAGTTGCGTGCTCACTAATCATCCTTATCTAAGAGGCTCTAAAATATACCTAGCGAAGAGGAGATCAATGCATGATCGTTAAGATGGAGATGGCGAAGGCCTTTGACCAGGTTAAACATAGTTTTTAGTTGAATGTCATTCAAACATTAGGGATTGATGAGACATTTATAAGCATGATAGCCTTTGTATTGCCTCACCCCAGATTGCTCTGATGGTGAATGATAGGGTTGTTGGCTTCTTCAAATTTTTGAGAGGCTGCCCCCTCCCACCCTTATTATATTTAATTATGCTTGATGCTCTGAGAAAAACTTCAGAGAATAAATGTTCCTATCTCAGCATTCATGGCATCGATTCTGGGAAGGCATCAAAAGCATAAATCACGATGAGTTTGTGGCTAACACAATATTAATGGGAGGTGCCTCTACCGCTATAGCTAGGTGCTTCAAAAACATTCTCAACAAATTTCTCACGACATCTAGGGGAGTCATGAATGATATAAAAAACCAAATATAGAGTTGGAATATCTCAAGGCTAAAAGAAAAAAAGATTGAAGAAATTCTAGGATACAAAGCTATGAGAGATTGGAAGGACTTCAATTACATAGGAATTCCAATATTCCTAGTCCCACTACTCCCTATTCCTGGCAAAAGGTGTAGGATAAAATGAAAACACAAATTGTAAACTATGGTGGGACTTGACTCAATAATGCAGGTAGGGAAATCTTGGTGAAATCAGTCCTATCGACAAGCCCTTGATATTAGTTCACTCCTTTAAAAGCTCGCAAAAGTGTTCTTCATCAAATGGTTATACATATAAGAAAAATCATGTGGAAAGGAGGTAAAAAATATACAAAGAAATACCACTTAGTAAATTGGAAAACAGTCAAAGCCCAAAAAAAATGTGGAGGGTTGGGCATGAGGGACCCGAGAATTGTAAATATGGCAAGAGGAGAAAAAATTTATTGAATTTCAATTACTAACATGAGTTATTGCTCAGAATGGCCATGTGGCCACTAGATTCAGTTCCCCTATATGGTGTATGATCAACTCCTCTAGGGATAATTTGAACAAGTTCTAAGGAAATGGAGCCACCATCAAAATTTTCTCAAATTCTGTAATGGGAATTTAGCCCATGCAGTCTCATTCTTGCTTGGTGTATCTTCAGTTCCTCTTGATAAATAGGGGAGTGGAAACATTGGACTAGATCATTGAGTGGAATGAGCATGGAGGTTGGAAGGGGTGGTAGTTATAAAAAATCCTCGAGGCTCTTCTCCCCTAAGGAGAAAGGCTCTAGAAAAAGTTTCAAGGGTGTGCCTCGATTGCACTATATGAGGAAGGAAAGTGGGGTTGGTAGAGTGCCAGCTACTTTGATGCAAACCTAAGCTGTATATACCCCAATGATGTAACCTAAGCCACATATACATGTAGTATGCAAATCCAATTTCATTTCATGATATGCGTGTCCAAGGAATTCCAAAAATTCCATACTTAGTAAAACTTTCACATTGTCAAGGTTTAAGGCTCTTTAAATAAACTCTATGCAAAAATGTTTGAATTATTTATCCAAATTGTAAACCTTTCATAAACCTTTAAGCAAAACCTTACAACCCTTCTTAACCTTTGGTTAATTCTTAACTTACCCGAAATACATCAATCATGCTTATTTCTATTATCATTCCCTTATAATAGAAATATCTCATAAACCACACTTAAGCCTTACCTTTCCACCATTTCACAAACCTTTACACATACATTGATGCACTCCTTAGCGCGTTAAATATCCATTGTCGATCACATTCCTCGATCTGATGGTTATTGCGTCACCCGATCGCTAACAAACTTAGCTGATATCCATCGTTGATCTGTCTCATCTGATCTAACAGATAGAAATTCATCTGCTCACCAAATAACCTAAAAAACCCTACCATTTATGTGACCCATTCAATTGAATAGATTTTGCACAAACTCGTGTGAAATTGAGCTCGACCGATATCAGATCGAGAGCAAGAGAGAAAAATGGTTTTCTCTCTCCATTTTATGGTACATGTTAGTCACTAAACGAAACCGCTTGAAATTTTGAAAGACCACTTACCACCTTTACGAGGTGTGACAAACTTCATACCCCTTACGAATACCACCCATGTTCTTAATACAAAACTTTAAAGAACTCGACTTAATAAAATGTTATCGCTTAATCTCTACCATTCATCTTCTTGGATTCATTTTGCATGACTTAATCTTACCCTTCTATCGCACATAACCTCATCCGTTTATTTGATTGATCCAATGGTTCCTATGCACCGTTACGTTCTTTTGGTTCTTAATATGTAATAGCCCATTCAACTTTCTGCCTATGTATTTGTTCTCACCTTACGATTTTCACCTGCTCTGATCTCGATCTCTGCTTGTGCCTTTATGCTTCTTTCATGTTCGATGTAACATTAAAGGCTTTCTCCGAATCTGTCTGTGCATAAAACCATAACACTCCTCTCTACACTTCTTTTTTGATTCTGCAACCTACATTACAACACTTACAACCTACGTTACATAGAATTACTCAAGTTCACACACAACTTACAATTCAAACACACATCACAAAAAATTAGAATCAAGTTATATTTATGAATAAAAAACCATTTACAAATGAATTTCTTCCTCGACCTGATTTTCAATATTAGTGGCCTTTCCTTTCCTACCCGTACACATAAATGACTAACTCTCTAACTCCTGAATGGCTGACTGACTCTCTACCTCACTATTATACCTTTTAGGCTTACATTTATATAAAAGGTTCTATTTAACCAATTCTGGTTCAAATCCTTAATCTACTTAACTAAATCTTGTATATCCTCTAATTCCACTTTTAAGTCTAGTAATACCTAAGAATCCTCTCTAGTTCCACAAATCATGACACCACTTTCTAGTCTAAGACTTATAATTGATTTCCAACTCTCTCATCATCACTCATCATCACTCATGTTCTCCTATGTTCAAGAGAATTTACAAATATCCTCACAATATCTAATTAATTCCTATTCTAGTTACTCAAAACATTAATGATTACATACATAGGAATCCAGCTTCCTTGAAAACACAAGACCCCCTAAGTTAACCTAAATTAAAACAAGATTATTGAGCTATATGCTCCTGCATCACACTTTCAAGGTTAAAATAATCATGATCTCCTAATCATGTGCTTCCGACCTTTGTCTTCCTGCATCCCATAATTTGTTCTATGATTTGCCTTTGGTTGCTAATATTATTTGTTGTTGTTCTCTAGTTTTCCACTCTTTATGTTGCTTTGCCCCACTAGCTATGCTTTCACAATCTATTGTTGTCTTTCTTTTTCCGTTTCTCGGTCTTCTTACTGTTGCTTTCTTCTGAGGCACCTTTATGATCAATCTTATTATTCTTTCAATCTCTATTTCCAATTTATCTTTTGACTGATAACTACTCTACCATTTGTTTTTGTACTCTATCCACTCATCTTCAAACTATTATTTGTTGTCTTCTCTTCGAAGTTGTTGGTTTCTTACTAGTGCCCTTTCATCCTTACCCTCTTGTTGCTTTCCAAACAACCTCTCTTCAATATCTAGAAATTTACTTTCAGAAAGTAAATTGTCCTCCAATTTCCTTTGTACTTGATTCCTCTTAAATACATCAATATGTTGTTCATTGATTCCAATATAATTTTCCTCCTCTTCCATATTTACTTGGTTTCTCGTATGTGCCATATTTTCTCCAGCATCTGCAACAAAACCGGCACCCACAAAACTATTATTAAAATAAAACACATAAGGCCTCAGTGCCTCTTCTTCCTTTGGAAAAATTTTAGTATGCTACTTTGATTTTTACTCCTCTATCAGCACATCAGTATGGTGATTCAACCTCTTTAAAGAATTTTCTAATGGACTCTCGAAACGGTCAGTAAGTTTGTCTTCCACAAGATTTGTTTCAATGATGTATTTCTACTTTTGTCTACTGTAGTCAATTCCTTCGTCTGCAATCACACTATCATAATCTGATTTTTCTAGCAAATATTCCAATAATTTAACTTCTCTTTGACGCTTCATAAGTGTTTCATCATCACTTATAATTCTTGCATTTGTACACAAATTGTTGATTTGAAAATTACAACGTTCAACAATCTCAACTGTTGCTTCACATCTCAGCTCTTCAGACTGATTCTCATCTCCTCTTCTCACAAGAAATTGTTTCTATGTTGTAACAACTTCAAACATCAATGTATTACTAAATTCTTTATACTACAATAATTCACTACTTTTCTCATTTAAGAGACATTCTCCATCATTATTTACTTCAGATTATTCATCTTCTAAAAGATACTCTTCCATACTTTTGACAGCTTCAAAAGATTGATCATTCTCTACAAGACTTTCCATTGTTAGTGACCAATCATCATATGTCATTTCTCCCTTTGTTAAATCTTTTACATGGACTTCTTTTTTATTAACATATTTCAGTAGATATCCTTCTTCTTCAATACACTTTTTCTTGATGTCTCTCTCTAATCCTTCTTCAATGGCTATCCTTGTCCCATCATCTGCATTAATATTCTCATGCATTTGTCCTTCACTAGAATTCATTAGATTACCTGTCTGAGACAATATTCCTTCATTCTTCATCATAATAAGATCCCGATCTTCCATCTATATGATAGCTTCAAATGACTGTCTTCACTCATTAAGTAACTTATCCACAGACTCTTTTGCATGTAACCAATCAAATTCTTCCTCCTCTGAGAAATTTCCTTTGTCAAGTTTCACTTCAAAATCTTCATCCATCCTGAAGACATCTTTACAAAGTTTCTTTTCTCCTACAATACCTGGAATTATACACAAACTATCAATTTTAAGAACATGAGACCTTATGGTGTCACTTGATTCTCCAGACATCATATCTCCTTGTTGTCTTGAATTCTCACAGTAATTCATAAGATCTTCCCCAGATTTCTAGTCTTCATCTTTACCCTGAACTTCACCTTGTTCTGCTTCACAAATGGAAACTTCCATTTCCAACTCAACTTCTTTGAGTTTCTCTATTAGTCACTTCACTTTCTTCTGTTGTAGCCTTCTCTATAACTTAGACCACTAGACTTCCTTTTTCCTCAAAACCCAACCTTATCTTTGGTTTTCCTCTAGTATCATCTTAAATACATTGAATTGTTTTTTTAACTCGACGATTTCCTTTTCATGCCCCTCTTGACTCATTCTCTCTCCCTTTGCCTTGGCATCCTCCTTCTTCACTTTTCTTCTATTGTGGTCTTCCTCAGAACCTTCGTTATCTCTTTTATGACTATCAATAGTCATTCTCTTCTCTATCTTCATGAGTTCCTCACTCACTCACCTCAGCAGGCTCTCCACTATACTTTGTCTTTTAGAAAGAACTTGGTTCTCTATTCTATGGAACCTCTTTGAGCATTCTCTATGCTCATTCTAGGCTTCAACTCATATTCAGCTTTTAAGAACACAACTATCCTCTTGTATTTCAATCACAAATGATATACTAGGTTCTCACCACCTATTCTATCAATCAAAAATACTTACTAGCTTTCTTCATTCCTTAGCAATTCTACCCACATCTTCTATGGTATTGCCTTTATGATCTTTCTATGAGATGCAACAAAACCTCTTCAGTAACAAGTCTCCTTCTTGCTACACATGCCTCGCTATGCTTCTCTCCTTTGAGCGCAGTCTTTTGGCATCTCTCTGGTTCTCTCCTTTGTAACCAATTGAGAACTCCTTGCTCTAGGTTGCTCCAATCTCCTCACCTTCAAGACCTCTGCATGATCTGGTTCTAGCACTCACCTACACTTTGAATTGATTGCTCTTTGTCTCCTTTGCATCTGCAAATTCTGCTACAATTTATCTTTGTGTGCCTACTGTTTCTTAGATTTAAAATCTTATCTCCTCTTGCATCCATACACATCTTCAAAGCATAACTTTGTTCTATGTTTTCTCAAAGAATTCTTACATGCAGAATTTCCTTGTTCTTCTCTGACACCAAATGATGCCAACCTAAGATACATATACCCCAATGTTGCAACCTAAGCCACATATACCTACAGTATGTAAATATAATTTGATGTCACACTATGCGTGTCCCAGGAATTCCAAAAATTCCATACTTAGTAAAACTTTCACTTAGTCAAAGTTTAAGGCTATTTAAATAAACACTATGCAGAAACATTTGACTTAGCTATCCAAAGTCTAAACCTTTGATAAACATTTAAGTGGAACCTTACAACCCTTCTTAACCTTTGGTTAGTTCTTAACTTAACCTGAAGTACATCAATCCCGCTTATTCCTATTATCATTCCCGTATAATATAAATATCTCATAAACCACACATAAACCTTACCTTTCCACCATTTCAAAAACATTTGCAGATACGTCGATGCCCTCCCTAGCGCGTTAACTCTCTGTCATCGATGTCCTTCCTCGAACTCATGATTATCACGTCATCCGATCGCTAAAAAACTTAGATAATCTCGATCGTTGATTTTCCTCATCCGATCTAACGACTATCATGTCTTCCACTTGCTAACTAACCTAAACAGTCTCTACTGTTGATATGAATCGTTCAATCGAATAGTTATCGTGCAATCTCCCGTGAAATGAAGCTCGACCAATATGAAATTGAGAGCACGCAAGAAAAGTGGTTTTCTCTATCCATCGTATGCTACGTGTCAACTGATAAAGGTAATCACGTGAAATTTTGAAAGACTGCTTAACACCTTTAGGGTGCATGAGGAACTACGTACCGCTTGCGAATACCACCCACGTGCTCAATACAAAACTTTAAAGAACTCGCCTTAATAAAGGGTTATCGCTTAATCTCCGCCATTCATCTTCTTGACTTCATTTTGCATGCCTTAATCTTAGCCTTCTATCGCACAAGACCTTGTCCTTTTGTCTAGCTAATCCAATGGTTCATGTGCACAGTTACATTCATTTGGTTCTTACTATGTAATAGCCCATTTGACTTTCTGCTCATGTATTTGCTGTCGCCTTACGATTTTCTCATGCTCTGATCTCGATCTCTGCTCACGCCTTTATGCTTCTTTCACCTTTTTTGTAACATTAAAGGCTTTCTCCAGATTTTCTATGTGTAAAACCATAACACTCCTCTCTACACTTCTTTAATTGTACACACCTGCAACCTAGGTTACACAGAATTACTCAAGTTCACAAACAACTTACAATTCAAATACACATCACACAAACTCAGAGTCGAGTTATCTATATTAATAAACAACCATTTACACAATAATTTCTTCCTCGACCTGATTTTCATTATTAGTGGCCTTTCCATTCCTGCCCGTAGGCCTAAATGACTCACTCTCTAACTCATGAGTGATTGATTGACTCTCTACCTCACTATTATGACTTTTAGGCTTACATTTATCCAAAAGGTTTTGTTAAACCAATTTTCGTTCAGATCGTTAATCTCGTGAACTAAAACCTAAATATCCTCTAAGTCCACTTTTAGCTCTAGTAATCCCTAAGAATCCTCTTTAGTTCCATGAATCATGACACCACTTTCTAGTCTAAGACTTATAATTGATTTCGAGATCCCTCATCATCACTCATCATCTCTCATGTTCTCTTATATTCGAGAGCATTTACAAATATCCTCACACTATCTAATTAATTCCTATTCTAATTACTCAAAACATTAAGGATTAATACATAAGAATCTGACTTCCTTGAAAAACAGAAGACCCGCTAAGTTAACTAGAATTAAAACGAAATTGCTGAGTTGTATGCTCCTACATCATACTCACTTAAGGAAGGATATCTCCTCATGCTCTCTTGCATCCATTTACCTCAAAAAAATTCGATATGGGGAAAAATCTGGTAAACAAATTCCATCCCAAAAATAATTTTTTTCTATTGGTTGCTTGCTCATAAGAAAATTCTTACTCGAGAGAATCTTTGAAGAATGGGATGGATTAGCCCCTCTAGATGCCATCTTTGTGAATCAAAGGAGGCGACTATCTCACATCTCTTTCTCCAATGTCATTGTACAAAGGGGGTGTGAGTTGTGGCTCTTGGTCCTCTATTCTTTAGAACCATCTCGCCTAGAGAGATCCAAACCTTCTTCAGCTCTTGGACCAATTCTTATTTAGGCTCCCTTCACTCCAAGAGGATATTTGGTCCACTCTTCCAAAGTATGTCATTTGGAAAATATGGTTATACTGGAAAGAGGCAATATGCTAGGTTCTAGTCATGAGTGCCCTTTCAGCATGTATGAAATTTCATAAACTAGTCAAAGACCCTTCCTTGGATCCATTGGAGTCTACTTGGTTAGCCCAGTGGGAGTGTTCCGAGGCCCCTGAAGTTCTTGGTGTACCTAGCACTCTCAAGCCAAATGGATTATGCTGTTATCCTCGGAAGGTCTAGTGGAATAGCTCAGATCCACAAAAAAAAATGGACCCATCCATTTGATTGAGCTTCAAAAGTTAATCCTAGGGCGGCAAGAGGGGGAGGGATTGTCATTAGTCCCAAAGGAATCATTGAATTTAGATATGGTTGGGGGCTTCGATGGAAGAAAAACAACTAGGTATAAATGTATGGCTTTCTCTCTTACCATGGCACAAAGAATGGGAAATAAAACAATTCAACTTATAGGAGATTTCATGATCATTATTAGACACATGATCTATACTACAACAACCAAGAACACTACCATGAACCAAATCATTAAGATAGCTCAGAATTTTCTACCCTACTTTGACTTAGTGTCCTTCTAGCATCTTTTGAGAGGAAATAACGAAGAATGTCGTAGGCAAGCCAACAATGCATGTGAGATGGGGAAGAAAAATGCATAGTGAATGAAGTCAAGACCAATATCCCTTAAGAATGTTGAAAAAAATCGCATATAGAAGTTGATGATAAAGGCCAGAAGGAGGGCAAGGAAACATAAAAATTTAAAAAGTTTGAATCTTGGGGAACGTTAAAAGGCTTGACATACCATGGTTTATGCTTGACAAATGTAGTAAGGGAAAT
>APFE030768805.1:35424-50575 GCA_000404065.3 Pinus taeda | reverse complement strand
AGAAGAACCTTACAACCTTTGCCTTGACGCTATACAAGCTCCTCCCAGGGTCCAACAAGAAGTCTCCTCTACTTTGACAAACTTCACTCACTCCCTAATGAAGCCAAAAAGGTATGTGATCTCTCCTCTTAAGCTCAAATAGGAAGTCTTGATTTCACTAGCATTTACCTCAAAAGTTCAGCTTCTAACCTCCCAGCCACTAACCCAATGCCTCAATTTATAGTGCAATGGAGATCAGTTACCAGGCCTTCCTTCAAAGGGATAGAATCCTCCTTCAAAGGGATAGCTCCTCCTAACAAGGGATTAGCTCCTTCTCTTATGGGATGCATGAACCACTTTGGAGCGAACAATCCACGTCAAAATTCCTTCTAGAAAACTCTAGAATTAACCCAAAGTGAGTCTTTTAAGATAAAAATTACGCCTTTTGACTTTCACAGGGGTACGCACCCTCCCCTTTACATACAGAGCATATAAGTACACAGATATCTTGAACAAAAGGTGCGGGACCGCAGGCAAAAGTGAGAGAAAGTGCGGAACTAGAGTTACATTGCTTTTTTGATGTCTTTCTCTCATTTCTAAAGCTTGTTTTGAAGAGCTGAGGTTTGAGACTTGCTTAGGAAGCTGGCATAGGTGGTGATATACCCATACCGACTGCAAATAATCAAGGTGACGATATTTTTGTGTAACAATAGGGATATATATAACCAAGGGTTATGGTTGAACCTTGTGACTGTTGGACTACGCTCATGACCATTGAAATTCCTATGAATTTTTAGTTGACATGAATTTTCAATTTCTTGTGTGTGCCTATTGGACTTTCACTTTACATTACATTCAGTTACAACAGTTATTGCCCATATTGATGATGTGGCCTTAACAACTCATGACACAACTTCACATGACACTGTTGATATGTACTGCATGGTTGTGGTGTCCATGTCAAGATGTTACATTGCTAAGTGATGGGTGTTTTCTCAAGAGTGCTTTGTCTACTCCTTCACATGGATTGATGTTATGGGGTCTTCGATGATCTTAGTCTTGCAAGATGGTTCCGTGCATGTGTTCATTTAGCCTGCTTCTTTTTTCACCCATCCAGCTTCATGTAAGTCTTCTATAATGTGCTCTCCTTCTTCATACCATTCTTCATCTCTCCACGATCTATTAGTGTACCTATTCCTCCAATTCACTCATGACAAGATGACATCAAATCCAAAACCTCATAGCCTAACATGATGCATTTTTTTCCGTGTTCCAAGCCCGGGACAGATTATAGGCTGGGAAGAGTGTTGGGTGTGGAGCTTGATTGTCTTCTTTATTAGAGGTATCACCACATTGGACCCTAGTTCGTAATGTGGTGGCAACACCGCCTGTAAAATGTATGCTTCAAGGGGGGTCCATGGGGGGGCGCTATGATCTTTGGGAGGCCCCTCCTGGTGGGGGATTAGAGGCAATGGCCCTAGAGCCAAAAATAGATGTAAAATTGCCTTGTAAAATGTTGCAATTTAGTAGTTAATCTGGGTCGTTCATTAGGCGGAGATCTTATAGTAGAAGTTATGATTAATTTAGGGTTTTGTTTTTGGCCTAGAAGGCTACCCCTCGCTATATATGAGGGAATTGTATTGTGTCTATGTAGATATTTATTTTGAGCGAGAAAGAAAGAGGAGAATGTGTGAGAGCGAAGACGAAATTACAAAAGATCTTCTATAGGTTGTATCTCTTAATTTTGCTGGATAATATAAAAGGAAGGACTGGCTGTTTCTTCGTCGATGTAGCCCAAACTAGGTGAACCACGTATATCTATGTATTTCTTGTTTAATGCATGTTCTTTGTTTATATTTCTACAATATTTTATGTGTTCCATTGCTTTGTAATATATAATATTCTAACAAAGAGGGCCTAGTAACTGCAAACTTTGTAGTTCCATGTGATAAAGAGGGGGGACTAGTCATTTAGATTGTGCAAGGCAACGCTTAGGCATGGAAAAAGAACTCCATCTCACTATATTCGCTATCTAGGAAAACTGCACAAAGGTGACTAGGAGGCATAATTATGCAGTTAAGGACATGAGTGGTAGCTGGAAGGTGGGAACTTGAGGAACACCTCTACATAGTTTCTAGAGGGGAGACAAGGCAGCAAAACAGAGGAACCAGATGATAGTTCTACACTGTTTTTTAGAGAAGTGATTCCTTTCTAAGAGAAGTCACTAGGAGGAAATATCTTTGCAATTTTAGGGATGAGTGCAGCCTCATGTTACTACACATGTGGGGTTCCAGGAAGCAGGAAGGAGGCTCGATGATTGTTCTTGCAAAGTGCACAGTTCAGATAGGCAGTGAGGAATTTTATGCGTAGTTCTGGGAAGGAAGACACGTTTCTCACCTCTAGGAATGTGTAGTCCAACTAACGAGGAGGATAGTGTCAAATGCTACTTAGTTCCGGATAGCAGGGCATCAGCAATGAGGACTGAGACTGCACAGTGTAGCTCAATCAAGGTTCGATGAAGTGAAGTTGTCTTGTCGAGATATTTTTAGGAAAATGGCTAAGTGTGAGAGGAAAGTGTCCTTGTGATGACTTGACATTGGCATCACACACTTAGTATACTTTGAAAACATGAAAAAACTAACCACTGTGACAACATAGCAGCACATGACCCTCTGTGGGACTGTCTAGAGCTGAAAGCAACAAATGCGACACTTGGTATAAACCTTTGGACTACCATGAAGACACTTGTGCGATAGTGATTACAAGTTTTTGTGTGAGTTCGATGGGTGTTCACATTACTAAGATAACCGAAACACACAAAGACAAACCTTAGGAATCACCAGAACAAGATCAAAAGCATGGTAAAGAAATCAACATACCAAAAGACAACAATTGGTTAAGCAAGTAAAAGGGAGCAAGACATGTAGAGGAAACATATGGAATGACTTTCAGTGCTTGAAACTATGCACGTCATTGAATACAAAATGATATGACAATGATAAGTAGTACTTCAAGCTACATTCAGAGGTGTATTTCAAAAGATGTGCTTTGTTTTTCATACCTACCCTCCAAGGGTTGTGCATCAGATGGAGTCTTCATGTGGTCCCTATCTTCTATCATACCTTGGGTTTTGTGGTCTTCTTATCTTCCTCCTTAGCTCCTTGGGAGTCCTCTATCATGGCATCCTTCTTGTGATCACTGAGAGACACATTTGTGTAGTTTTAGTGGGAAGTGACTACTGCGGGATGAGGCCCTGAAAGGACATATTCATGTAGTTTCAGCATGCAAGGCAGACTAAAAGGTTGAGGAACAAAACTACACTATTTCAGGATGCAAGGCACTACTGTGAGATGAGGTCCTAGGAGCACACATCTGTGTAGTGTCGGGATGCAAGGTAGACTATGTAGTTGAGGGACAAAACTATGCAGTTTTTGGAGACAGTGGGTTCCTACTAAGGGAAGAACACTGGAGGAAACCACTACATATTTTTGAATTCTGAGGGAGGCTAGGCATATTTCCCCTTTAAGAAAAACAAACTTCCCTTTTCATAACAAGCAATAATCGCCATCCCCGAATATGACACATATTGTGTAAAGATAAAAGAGTGAGTGACTCTTAAGATCAAAAAGGAGAGCTCGAGATCATCACCTTACCAAATAAGTGACTAAGGAAAGACAGATCAAAAGATCCACAATAGGCTCTAAAATTTGATTACAGTCCAAAAATTTTAGAGGGTGTTGCAGCTGCTACAACAGAAGGACATTGAAGAGAATGCAAGATTCTATCGAGTAGTGGGAACCACAACTAGTTCATCCTGGGACATCGAGAAAACTATCAAAGAGCTAAATTAATAGGAGCAAAGAAGAGAGGAAGATCAATTTTCTCAAGGATAATAAACAATTCAGTATGGGGGCATCATGGGCCTCTAAAATAGGTAAATTATAAGGCCCATTAGTTAACTTCTAGGCACATAGAACAATGTTTGACCCCACATTTTCCACTCAATGCCATATTATTCCTAGCGGAATGAGTTCTTAGAGGATTCGATGTGGTTTTCATACTTTATGCGCCTTAATATGTTTATTATGAAGGATTTATAAAGATATTGAGAAGACTCTAAGGAAACCATCATTGGAGATATTTTAGGGACTTTATCCTTACTGTGGCAATACTTAAACTTGATTGGATCAGTGAATTTAATGCCTCCTCCTATTGTTTTGAGTTGGATCTGGGACAAAATCCCTTCTTTTAAGGATTTTTGGAGGGAAATGCAGCCCTTCTATCAAGGAATTTTCTTCCCCACATGATGTGTAAATAATATATTTGAATTGGCGCTAGAGCTAGTAGCAATAGAGAAAAAATATATTAGGATTTTGTGTATTTCTAAGAACAATTTGTAGCAATGTAATTTTTTATGTAAGACATAATTTCATTTAATAGAAGAAATTTCTCATTTCAATTCTTAGCTTGGTTCTTCCTTAAGGACACTAAGCATCCTTGGGCTAGGCCTACCCCAACATCTTAGTACCCTCTTATACTTCCATTGATATTATTTTAATTCTTTGTATTTTCTTTATTAGCTTTTGAATTAACATTTCAGGAAATTAAAGTTTGATAGTTTGGTGCATCATTAAGTAGGTATTTTTATGGGATAATCATTTTTTAAGGTCATTTATACAATATAATACCCTTTTATATCATTTGTATCACTTACCATTGCATATTCAATCTTTTTTCCATTTCATTTCATTTGTTGTTAGGATTTTTGCAATTTGTTGTTTTATTGTGTAGCTGAGATTATGGTAGATCGAGCTTGGTTTTGTGATGTTGAAGCTTCCTTTTAACTATCCCATGCCTTTAATATCTGAAAAAAAAATCATTTCTCATCATTCCCACCACCCTTACTCACCTTAGGTTCACACTTGAACTATTTTGCTGGCTTGTAGGTTTCTTCCTATAGCAAAATAAGGAATCTTGTAGTAGGCTACAAAAAGTATGTTTTTTTTATCCAATTCAACAATAAACTCTTGGTTTATAATCCTTAATGTATTGGAACATGTTTGGATGTTTATGGTGGAGTTTAGAAGTAATAAATCTCATAAATTTTCCTTTATATGCTTTTACTATATTATTTTTTAGTGCCATTTTTATATTCTACAACATAGATTTTAGGTTTACTTTCCATGTCCTTTATTTACAATAAAAGTGTGTTTTTCACTCCTTGTAATCAACATATGTGTGTGTCATTTCATTTTTTCAAGTTACCTCTGCAATTTCACTTTCCTATAGTATTATTAATTGAGAAACATAACAAGGCTTTTGTTCATCTAGCCTACAATCCAACACCTCTCACATGTATAAGAATTGGAAGAGGAAGAATATATTTCCTACTACACATACAATGTCGACCCCTCTTAAGTTTGTATGAAACTTGGGTTAATAATTAAATCTGAGACCCTTGGACTTGCAGCATTAGTGCTACAATACTGAGGGCCATCGGCTATTATGAAAAGTTTCTTACTCATCCAACTCATTGCCCCTTCAAATAGGTTAAACACATACCCACTCATAGTTCTGATGCAATCTAGATCTTTGGCTCATTCTACATCAAAATGGTCCTATATTTCCAACACTCTATCTAATCATGGTCTTCCTTAGTTGCAAAATCCATAAATAGTAGTGCAAAGAAAATACCTTAAAACCTTCTTGACTCCTACCTAATGCTCCTTCCCTAGTGATGGGCCTCCAAACTATACATAAATTAAGGCCCATCTAACCTTTCTTAGGCACATGAAGGCTATATTAAACCTATCCTTCTACAATGTAGGAATTTAAAGGGTAATTTCCTCAGATAGAACACCAGAGGACACTGCTCACAAATAGATCACAGATCAATACACCAGTATTCTTGACATGGTTAAAACCCTCAAAGAGGGAAATAGTCCATGACCTGAGCCAATGCGACCACTTCAGGAAATTTATTAATAAAATAATAAAATTTACATAAGCTTCTCTCATGAATGTTTACACTACAAATGACCCTCCATGCTCTTTAAATAGAGATCATGGACCAATCGTGTGTTAAGCCATAGATCAAGTATCGGTAATACCGAGGAAAGAATGAACCATTGGATCACTTCATGTCTAGAACATATCGTGACTGTCAGATTGTAAGTTACAAAAGTACATAGTAAATAAACACACTTTACCTAACTCTACATTAGACCAAGTATTACTTAACTATTTTCTATGTGTCGGAATATCCTAACATCCCCCCTTAAGAACAACTTGGGATAGGTATGAAGGATGCACAAATATGACACAATAGGAGAAGGAAGGATGCATTAGAGCCTATCCCCCCTTAGTGACAACTTCCTAAACTCCAACCATAAATTGAAGTTTAATAAACTTCACCTTTGTGAGAGCCTTTGTAAAGATGTCTACAACCTGATCATTAGTTGAACAATATTGCACTTCAAGAACATGGTCATGAATGAGATTTCTAATGAATTGCATGTGTAGTTAAATGTGTTTGTTGCGGTGATGTTAGACTAGATATTTTCATAGTTGAATGGCACTTTGATTATCATACCAAAATGTAGTCAGATGCTTCTGTTGAAAGCCAAACTTTGACAGGATCTGATGAAGCCACAAGGCTTCCTTACTAGCTTCTACGGCACCATGATACTCTGCTTATACTAAAGGAAGAGAAATGGCACTTTTTTTCTTGCAAGCCCATGTAATAGGTCAAGAACCAAGAGTGTAGACATAACTTGTAGTAGACTTCTGATCATCAGGGTCACCAACCCAATCAGAATCAGTGAAACCAACCAATAGAGGAGATGCTTCTGCACTGTAATGAATCCCAAACTAAACTATACCTCAAACATAAAGAAGTATTCTTTTAGCTTCTTTCCAATGACATTCATGTGGGTTTTGCATAAAACAAGCAATAAGGCCAATAACAAAGGAAAGGTCAGGATGGGTATGGGTCGATACAAAAGTTTTCATACAAGTTGACAGTATAAGGTAGCATCAACTTCAGAGGAAGTACAAGTGACTAAAATTTTGGCTCCAAAATGAAAGGGAGAAGGGGCTGGCTTATAGTCTTCCATATGAAAATGGCGTAGAAGATCACAGGCATACTTGGACTGGGAAAGGGAAATACCTTCTTTGGTTTGTAGGACTTGAAGGCCAAGAAAATAATGCAAGTGTCCTAAGTCTGTCATTTCAAACTTCTTTTTAG
The DNA here is from genome assembly GCA_000404065.3 of Pinus taeda. NCBI lineage: Eukaryota > Viridiplantae > Streptophyta > Pinopsida > Pinales > Pinaceae > Pinus > Pinus taeda. The sequence goes on along the minus strand of APFE030768805.1, from coordinate 43,350 downwards.
GGCTGGACTTCACATGGCTTATAAGGTTGGGACACTACCAGTAAGAATAATATCAACATAAAGAACAAGAATGATAAGATAATTACCCACTTTCTTGGTGTAGATAGTATTATTAGAATGACACCTAGAAAATATAGTATCTAAAAGAAAGCTATCCATTTTGGCATACCAAGCTAGAGGGGCTTTGTTGAGACCATAAAGGGATTTCTTAAGCAGACATACAAGGTTGGATTCTGTTTGTATAAAGCTAGGAGGCTGTTCCATATAGATTTCTCCATCCAAGTCCCCATGCAAGAAGGGAGATTTAACATCCATCTCATGGAGTTCCCATTTGAAAGAGCCAACAAGGGAAAGAACAAGGCGGATAGAGTTCATTTTGGAAATAGGGGAGAAGATTTCAGTATAGTCAATGCCTTCATCTTTTGAGAAACCCTTAGAAACAAGACAACTTTATGTTTATCAACTTTTCCATCTAGTCCAAACTTGGTTTTGTAAACCCATTTTCATCTAACAAGTCTTCGTCCCTTTGGAAGAGGAACAAGATCCCATGTATCATTTGCCAATAATGAATGATATTATTCATTCATAGCTATGTCCCAAAGTGGATGGTCTGAATCTTCTGCAAAGCTTTTAGGATCTTAATTCGGTGAAGCTTGAGCCAGTAAAGAAGAGGCTCTATCGAATTGAGAATGTGTACATCACTGATCTGTAGGATCACCTCTAAGAACACCTGCTACATCTCGAGTAGCACAGACCCATTTGGGAAGCTGACGAGCTGAAGGAGGATACTGAGAAGGTGGGGGAGGATTTTCATCCTCACTATCATCATCTGAAGAAGAAATATTTTCAGAAGTAGAAGGGATAGAGAGAGGTGGCACATCTACCGAACTAGGCTCGTAGGCCGATATATTTTCAACAAACTTTACATCTCTTCTAGTGATAACATTTTTGTACTTAAGTGAAAGAAGTCTATATCCTTTGACATCTTTAGAATATCCAACAAAAATACATTTTTCACTCTTAGGTTCTAAGGCTTTATGTTTCTCATCTGGAATATGGGCCCATGCTTCACTTCCAAAAATGTGAAAGTGACTTACATCTAGTTTAACTGAGCTCCATGCTTCTTCTAGAGTGATATTATTTAAAACCTTAGTAGGAGTGCGCTTTACTATGTAATTTTCATAGTTAATTGCTTCTGCCCAAAAATTAAGACCACGTCCTTTAGATTGAAGCATACAATTAGCCATTTCCTTTTAAGGTGCAATTCTTCCTTTCATCAACACCATTTTGTTGTGGAGTATATGGAACAGTATGTTGCATTTCAATTCCAAGCTCAATGGAAAAGTTGATGAATTTTTTGTTAACATATTCTCTGTAATTATCAGATCTTAGCTTAAGAATTTGATGTCCAAATTGTTTCTCAACAAAGGCCTTAAAGGCCAAGAACATGTTAAAGACTTCACTCTTGAGTTTTAAGAAGTATACCCAAGTGCGTCTAGAGAAATCATCAATGAAAGTTAAGAAATACTTGTAGCCAGAGCATGAAACATCTGGAAGTGGACCACATAAATCACTATGCACAAGTTGTAAACGGGTTGAGGTGTGCCAAGAGGCACGTTTTCCAAAACTATCTTGATGATGTTTTCTGAGTACACATCCGAAACAAACACCATCTCTGCAAGATACCATAGGAATACATGTCACCATATTTTCTTTACATAGATTTTGAAGGGAGTGATAGTTCATGTGACCAAATCACTCATGCCAAAGTTTGCTCACTTCATCATTATGAGCAAAAAATACTGAGGGAATAGTTGATGACCTAAAGTTGTTGAACTTATACAACCTTGTAGAATCATCAGCAATGTCAGTAGCTAAAATATGTCTAGGATCTCTTAGGTCCTTAATTAAAACATCATGAAGGGAGAATTCAACGGTTTTACCTTCACCTAAATGAGTTATCTAATATACAGATAGAAGGTTGCATGATAAGTTTGGAACACATAATACATCATTAAATTGACCATTGTTTAGATGAATAGTTCCAGTCCCTACAACACTAAGAGATCTACCATCACCAACATATATATTTTTGGTGTTACAATCATTTAAAGAAGAAAACATGGCTTTGTTTTTGGCCATGTGATAAGAATCTCCAGAATCAATGATCCACTCATGAGAATGAGAAGAAGAAGATACATTTAGTGCATAGCTAGATTGATATTCTTGATAACCACATGCAGAAAATGCAATTCCTGAAGATGAAGCTGAAGTTGAAGAGTGCTCCAAATGGATATTAAGCTTCTTCGTTGTTGTTTCCAAGGCTTCCATCTTCTTAAATAATTTGGATTCTAAGTGGCCATATCGATTACAAAAGTGGCAATGTCTATTAGTCTTCTTCCCTTTGTTTTTATTTGCCTTATCATTTTGCTGAAATGATTTTTCATTTTGAGACTGAAATTGCTTAGGACCCTTGTTTGGTTTAGGACCATTCTTTTTAGGATACTGCTTCTTAGGATTCTTTGAATTTGGTTGTTGCTAGGCGGCTAAGGCTTTCTTAGAAGAGTTTCCAAGATTAAGAAGACCAAGATGTAAGAGTTTTTCTTATTCGCTTATCAATGAATCACAAAAGGCATCAAAAGAGGGCAACTTGTAGTCTTGTCCTTGAGAAATAAAAGGCTTCTCTAGTAGAATGGAAGGTGGAAACAAACATAGAGTAGGCTGGTCCCAATCTAGTAAGAATGGAATAGATAAGGCTACCATATTCTTTCTTAACCTTAACACCTTCCAAGAGAAGTCTAAGGGTCTTGAACTTAGACAAAAAATCATCAATGAAATAAAAATTATCGGGGTCCAACGTAAGCAACTCATTTTCAAGTTGATGGGCTCTAATTTCATTTTTAATTCCGAAAACTTTAGTGAGTTGTTTCATTACTTCATTAGGGGTATCAAGTTTTGTGATATGGAATCTAAGGTTTGAAGAAATAGACATCCCTATCAACCCACATAATTGATCTTGCCTATTTTCCCATTTGGCTGCCTTATCATCATCTTTAGGTTTAGTTTCTTGGCCTGAGGCTATTCTATAAAGGCCTTTACTTCTAAGTAAATCCACAATGTAGGACCACCATTGGAAGTAGTTGGTGTTGTCAAGAATAACTTCGCGTGGACATTCCATTTTAATAGAAACTAAAGATGTATTTGTTAAAATAAGTGTTCCAATGGAAATATCTCAGAAAATTAGGCTGATTAAAAAAAAAATGGCTCTGAAAATGGCTTCCAGATGAAGAAGTTATGGTTTTTCGAAGAAAATTTGTTGAATATGCCGACGAAGTGCGTGAATGTGCGAAAGTGAATGATAATGTTATATTTTTATTTTTTAAATCCCCCGCCCCCCACTTCCCCCCCCCCACCTTCCAAACATAATATAATTAGCTCACTTTAAAAAAAATTATGTGGCCCACTTTTATAAATAAGTGAAAGTCACTTTTACAATGATACTTTATGAGCCACCCACTAAATTGTAACTCAATTAAAAGATAAAGAGACTTTAGAATTATAAGTGACCCACTTTTTATAATGGGTGAGAACACTTTTACATAAAGTAACTTTAAAACGTAATTTACATGTGTTTTTTGAAAAAGTAACTCAACAAAAAGAAAGACTTGAACTCAAGACCTCTATTCTCATAAAGTAACTTTGGACCAAGTGAGCTAGTTTAAAAGATTAGTAATTTTTGGAAAAGAGGAAGGATTTGTTTTTCTTAGTCATTGAAGCTTTGGGGTGCGTTCTTACTTGAAAAATCTATTTTTGCCTACAAAATAAAAAACCACACAACCCAACACGGACATGCAAAAAAACCAAGCCTTATGGCTTGAAGTTAGCTTTTGTCGGAAACTAAATATTTTCTTCAATGTTTCTGATTTTCCGAGATCACACTAAGTCGTGGCAGAAAAGAGCATACGCATGAGAAAAATCCTTCCTTTCTGTCTCTAATTTGCCCATATCGTACAGAATGGCGAGGCAAAGATCATATGCAGAAATGAAATGTATAGATCTGATAATAAAAATAGAGATATAAATAAACCAAAATAAACAGAGAGAAAATAACTAAAACTACAAAAAGACAATGTATACCTCCAAATCTTAAAAATGATGAGCTAGGGCTACCAGAAACTTTTTTGTGTGAAATGAAATGGGTTCCTCACTGGAACAGATGCTCCTAACATAATAGAGTAGTCCTATCGACTCGAAAGTGGTAAAAAACAATAGATCTAGGAAATGACAGTCGGATGCAGTTGTACTGGCTTCCGATTTGGATCACCAATGGATGCAATCCTCAAATTGTTTCGATACCATGTAGGAATTCACAGGGTAAGTTCTTCAGATAGAACACCATAGGACACTACTCACAAATAGATTGTAGATCAATACAACAATATTCTTGAAGTGGTTAAAACCCTCAAATAGGGAAACAATCCATGGCCTGAGCCAACGCGGCCACTTCAAGAAATTTATTAATAAAAAGATGAAAATTTACATAGGCTTCCATCATGAACGGTTACCTTGCAAATGACCATCCATGCTCTTTAAATAGAGATCATGGACCAATCAAGTGTTAAGCCATGGATCAATTGTCAATAATACTGAGGAGAGAATGAACCATCAGATCACTTCATGTCTAGAACATATTGTGACCGTCGAATTGTAAGTTACAAAAGTACATAGTAAAGAAACACACTTTACCTAACACTACATTAGACCAAGTTATACTTAACTATTTTCTATGTGTTGAAATATCCTAACACTTAATAATTTTTTTTATCTTTAATATGTTCATTAGGAAGGTTTATGGATAATTGCATACTGGTACCTAATATTATTTATTTTTGCAGAATATTGTGAGAATATTGTGTAGATTATGGAGATTTGGAGGAAGAGATAATTTAAGGAAATTCTCCATACTATAGAAGGATCACTATTGGATAATAAATCAACAAGATATTCTGAAATTATGGCATAGATTCTAGAACTCCAATGGTTGAGAAAACCTAGGTATGGATTCCCTGTGATTCAATGCAGATTCCTAGTGTTGAGAACTAGATCCACAATTTGAGGGATTTTGGAGGGGAAAGCTTCCTCCTTTCATGGGGAATACTTCCTAATCATTTTATATAAGTACCAAGTCGAATTTTCATCTAGGGGTTGATTTTTATTAGTCTTATGGTGGAGAGAACTCATATTTTTTCTCCACTTTCATTTATTGTAGGAATGTAATTGTATTGATGGAAATAATGAATATTGGTGCCATATTCAGCTTCTAAATCTTGAACTCCTCCATAGGAATCTAATTTTCCTTGGGCTTGGCCATCTCAAGAGCTTCAGATCCCTTTTGTATCATTTACTTTTCTTTCTTTCACTTCTTATTCACATGCATCTCTTGTTCTTGTCTTTTTTTATTTCTGCATTTAGTATTGATGATTTCTTGTTGTAATATTGGGTTAAATGGTCGAAGAAATTTTATTTTCAGGATCAAAACATGATTTCTCCCTTTTAATAGCTTTGGAATGACATTGTAATTGTTGAGATACTTGGATTAGTTTGCTTATTCCCAAATCTAAATTTCTAGAAGTCCCTTGTGGAAAATAGTAGTAAATTTATGCTATTTTAGAACAAGTTAACAAACTTAAATCAATTTGATTGCACTTGAATTATATCAAAAACAATCTATCTAATAAAGAAATTTACCCCATTTCATTCGCACTTGATTAGGATAGGCATTTGATAGATTAACTAACTCACTAGTTGCCAAATTTCTAGATTTTAGACTAGTAATTTTCTACTATTTTTTAGCATGTGTTAACAATGATATTTTTGAGTTATTCCACTTGGAATGTAGACCTAAGAAAACCTCTTCAATAAAAAAAAAAAATTCCATCCAATTTGGATTTGATTTTCTTGGTCATTCGGTGAATTATACCTTCCTGTACCAACCCTATTTTCTGTAGCAGATTCATGTAGCACTTTTCCAACATGTATATACTTGCCCAAATTTTCTCAGAAAGGTTGGTTTTTATCCCTTAGGGTTGAATCACAACACCTAGGCTCTAAATAAATGGTTGAGGAGGAATAAACGCCACTTAGGACTTTCATTTTTACCCATGCAAAACATCTCAGTGAAATGGGTTAATGGACAAATTTATGAATTGGATAATACAATAATGATTCTCTTGATTTCCAAATCCAATGAACTCTGTCAATGGAGCTAAACTCTTTGAAATGTAATGATTTATATTTATTTAATGATCTTTACTTTATGCAATTAGAATAGTTTTTCCTTCCTTGTATTTTCTTTCTTGCAATAGGTTAAGGTTTCCATTTCGAGCATTTCCATTTCTGCAACTAGTTAGGATTTGATTTCATTACATCATGACAGCAAAAGAAGGACACATTGTATGTTGCACATATAGTGTGGATACCTCTTAAGTTTTTACGAACTTCAGGTTGATAATTAAAGTTGGTAGCCTTGGGAATTGCAGCATTTTTGTTGCAATACTGAGGGTCATAACTTTTTGGCGCCAAAAATTGATGAACCTCAGTATTGCAACAAGAATGATGCAATTCCATAGGCTACCAACTTTAATTATCAACCTGAGATTCGTAAAAAATTAAGAGGTATCGACACTACATGTGAAACATAGAATGTGTCATTCCTTTGTTGTTATGATGTAATGAAATCAAATCCTAACTAGTTGCAGAAATGGAAATGCTTGAAATAGAAACCTTAACCTATTTCCAGAAAGAAAATATAAAGAAGGAAAAAATATTCTAATTGCATAAATTAAATATCATTAAATAAATATTAATCATACATTTCAAAGAGTTTATATCCATTGATAGAGCTCATTGGATATGGAAATCAAGAGAATCATTATTGTATTATGCAATTCATAAATTTGTCCATTAACCTAATTGTTACACAAAAATATTGTCACCTTGATTATCTGCAGTTGGTAAGGGTCTATCACCACCTATGCCAGCTTCCTAAGCAAGTCTCAAACCTCAGCTCTTCAATACAAGCTTTAGAAATGAGAGAAAGACATCAAAAAAACAATGTAACTCTGGTTCCGCACTTTCTCTCATTTTTTTTCTGCGGGCCCGCACCTTTTGTTCAGGATATCTGCGTACTTATACCCTCTATATGTAAAGGGGAGGGTGCGTACCCCTGTGAAAGTCAAAAGGCGCAATTTTTATCTTAAAAAACTCACTTTGGGTTAATTCTAGAGTTTTCTAGAAGGATTTGTTACGTGGATTGTTCGCTCCAAGTGGTTCATGCATCCCATAAGAGGAGGAACTAATCCATTGTTAAGAGGAGCTATCCCTTTGAAGGAGGATTCTATCCCTTTGGAGGAGGACCTGGTAACTGATCTCCATTGCACTATAAATTGAGGCATTGGGTCAGTGGCTAGAGAGGTTAGACGCTGAACTTTTGAGGGTAAATGCTAGTGAAATCAAGACTTCCTATTTGAGCTTAAGAGGAGAGATCACATACCTTTTTGGCTTCATTGGGGAGTGAGTGAAGCTTGTCAAAGTAGAGGAGACTTCTTGTTGGACCCTGGGAGGAGCTTGTACAGAGTCAAGGCAAAGGTTGTAAAGTTCTTCTCCTTTTGAATTAATACAATCAAGCTCATTTTTCTCAACAAGTATCTCATGTTATTTGTTTCATGGACTCCTTGACTTTCATGTTAAATATTTTTTATAATACTGGTTATTCATGTGCTATTTAATTGTTTGCCTTGTTTGTGTTTGCAGGTTTGCGACAAAGGAACTTACTTGGATCAAAGGAGCAAAGGCATCTCCAAACTTGCGTTGGACATGAGGTAGGCCTTAAACACATTTGTTTGCCATTATTTATAAAACACATTT
>APFE030768805.1:4605-22817 GCA_000404065.3 Pinus taeda | reverse complement strand
TTTTATTAAGATTATTTTTGAGAGTGCGTCTCTTGGAACGTGAATTTGACTATATTGAATATAAGCATATTCCAAGATCTTTAAATACATTAGCATATGCAGTTGCTTCTCAAATGTTAAGTAGACATGTGCGATAATCATACAAGTAAATTTAAAAACATTTCATAACATGTTTAACAAGAAAATATATTAATAATGATATCATATATATATAGGAGTGTGTCAAAAATACATCGTCCTCGATCATAGGTTGAAAAAAACCTTATGATCGGCAAAAATGATAGGTACAAAAATGAAAATGTCATGTGAGACTACAATGAGCGATCATCCCATCACTGGTGATGATCTGGATACGAAACCACTGCACGGGCCACCTTACAAAGGAACCTCCTAAAAGGTCCGGGGACTCCAATCACATAGCGTTGAAGTCGATGAGGGATGTCGTCTATGCTGGTCTCGGGAATGTCCCCTGTCAAGCGCTCTAGGTGACTCTCCAACTCGGCTAACGTCTCTGTTGATTCGTCCTGTGGGGATGGAGCCGGTGCAACTGGTTGTTTTCTCTCGAAAGGCTGGAGAGCAGCTGGTCGCTGTGGGCCCACATCTGCATTTTAAATTATTACTATCAGTTTTGAGACGATATAAAAAATAAAAAAAATAACATTAGGAAAGTGTTGAAAATGATTACCTAAATCGTCCCACTGCTCTCCTGGACGAAGAGCCATGTTTGGATCTCCACGAAAGTCAACCCCAGCATAAGGAAACTCCTGGATAGAAAAAACTGGTTCTCCAACCATTGGAAATACTTAGGTTTGAACCGGGTGACCTCGGTCCCCTCGTTAGGATGACGGGCCATGACTACGACCCATTGCATCAGTTTGGGCTCTCGGGGAAGCCCAGCTCCAACTGTAAGGTGCTGCGGGATAAGCATAGGAATCCTCTCCAGGCCAAAGCTCATGACTAAAGCTCCATAACCAAAAGCCTTCAGTCATCCATTCTTGGCCCTGGTCAGTTGGCGCTTCAGATTGGCCAACACAGCATCGCACCAGTTGAAGATGGTGCCCTGAAAGTAATCAACTGCCATACGCATCTGGGATCCGTTGGCAACATGTAATGCGGCAGCTCCGCAAAGTCTAGTAACAATGAATGCAATCACCATATGCTTAGGACGGGATATGGTCTTTATGTCTATCCCTTTGTCTCTAGTCTGGCGGTTGCAGTAATCTAACCGGAGGCTATTGACAGACTGGCCACCTACCCTAGTCCCGAACAGAGTCAAGTCAACGCCTCTCTTAGGAAAACCAGTCAATAAATATCTATCCGCCGGCTCGATCTCGAGCTGGTGGCCACCAATGAGGAAACACTGGTCTTGGACGCTCCATCTGTCAACCATCCACTGCAAGAAATCCTCCTGAGCCCTCATGCCAGGAATGGCCCAGTATTTGTATAAGCCACATGCCCTCAAAGCATCAAGCGAAGGTTGATGATTCCATGCGGAAGCATCCACATCCTCGTGCTCTCGTTTGCGCCAATCTAGCATGGAATACCACCTACATCAAGCAAAAAGATCATTTAGAAAGCTAGAATTATTTTTCTTTGGTCCATTTTTGAAGATTTTTGGGTTAAAAACCCTCGCGGTGGGGCCCGCACCCTTCTTGTTGGACAAAGTCCGTGGGACCGCACTTTGTCCACATGGAAGGTGCGGACCCCGAGCTTTTTCCCAATGGAGAAAAAGTCGGGGTCCGCAGGTTCGCAGTGGTGAGCCTGCATACCCTGAGCGCGGGTTTTTCACCTAAAAACCCTCCTAAAAAACGAAATAAAAGACTAAATTGAAAAATTAAACGGTTAAAAAACAAGAGAAGGATGATGTGGATTACCTGGAGAAGACGGCGTCCGATTCCGACGGTTGGATTTTCCGCAATCCTCCTCGGGAAGTTTTCAGAGCAAAAGCACTATTTCCTCACCCAAATCACAAATGATAAAAATGAATGGTAAAACCCCTTTTTATAAGTTTTTTGAGTAAATAAATTTCAAATTTGTTTATGTTTCACTTTAAAAAGGTATTATTGCGACATTTTTATCTCTTTCAAGCAGGTATGAGTAATTTTTGTGTTTTTGTGCAAGATAACAAGATTACTCAGGCGAAATCTATCATTTTCAACCAGAGTCACATTTTAAGCCCTTTTCTGACTCCTAAAACATGCAAAGATTGCCGAGTTTTTCTTTTAAACTCGTTAAAACGGAATTAAAAGACGGTCGATTTACAGCTCTTTTTCGACCGTAAAAACATAAAAGGATTTCCGGATTTTTGTCGTTTCAAATTCGATATTGGTTATAAAACGACGTGTCCTTGGTTGCTTTTTTACTTTTTCGGGTCAAAGACACTAATAATGAAAAGTACTCCTTGGTCGTAAAAGATCAAGCGGTTCTCTCAAGTATTATTTTATACTTTTTCGGGCTTTGGAGACACAAATTTACGAAAAAGTCAAACCCTGGAGTCTTCTTAAGTTCTTTCAGACTCTCTAAAAATGAAAAACGTCGAGTTTCTCCTATACTGGACTCGTTAAATTTCGACAGTAAAGGACCTATTCTATTACAAACAAGAACGGACCGCTCCTTCTTAGGGTTCGAATTTAAACTAAGTTGGACTCACCCGAAGGGTGAGCTTATAATCAAGCATATGTTATCCTCCTCAAGCTTGTAAAAAATAAAGAGGTACTTGCCAGAAATGTTGGGGGAAAAAAGAGAAAAGTGAGACTGTTTGTCATACTTTATAACCACTCTTGGACACGACACTTCCATTCACCTAGGTTGGGAAATCCTTTACCTAACAGTTGATCAAACCATATTGAAAGTCTTCAGTCGGTTTCTGGGTATTAACTTTGGGTCAATCATTACCAAACCATCTGTCGTGTCGTTATGTGTTCAAGAGGTCAGTGCAAATAAGCCATTCATCTGCAAAATGTTTGTCATCCATCTTTACCATCCCTGAGTCAATCCTTGCTACTAAATTTCTTCAACTTGATCTATGATTTCGTGTTGTGGGCTTGTCTACGACGGATCGCTTTCTATCGACTTCAACTCATTATCTAGAAAGATGATCTAGGAATCGTCTGTACCTTGAGATCTGCATGCCTCAACGGCAGGTTTCTCGCCTTTGACGACAGTTTACATCATTGACTTTCGATCAAAGGATTCCATGACATGTTCAACATCAACACATCTTATCACATTTCATGGATTGTGCTGAGTACTTTGAGAGCCATTGTCATTGTTGGTGGTTTCTCTCACGCTTGTTAACGGTTTACATCATTGACTGGTAATCAAGCGGTTTCTACCATGATCGACTTCGACACATTCAATCACATGGATAGAATCGTACTGCTTTGGGACGTAGAAATGAAGACCCTGGATCTATTTTCCACCATCCAGGTTGCGAGGAATTTTGTATTCATTATACTATGGACTATTCATAAACAGATGGCTGCGTCCATAATGTGTCCACATGTGTCTATACTTATGATGTGTTACGAGATCATTCCTATATCACAGCAGTAGTTAGTTTTCTAGTCAGTTTTCAGTCTCTTAGTCAGTTTTTATCTAAGTATGGGAATTCCTACCTCAGCGATGATATGATCTAATATATATATTTTGCATTGAATTTTTTTACAGGTTCTAACCGGGCTCTCCGCGAGATGATCCTCGAAATGATAAAGTACTTCACTCTTCCTATATGATAAATGAAATCCTCATCTATTACAAACTTCGCACTTTAGGGGGCAATCTGTTACACAAAAATATTGTCACCTTGATTATTCTCAGTCGGTATGGGTCTATCACCACCTAGGCCAGCTTCCTAAGCAAGTCTCAGACCTCAGCTCTTCAAAAAAAGCTTTAGAAATGAGAGAAAGACATCAAAAAAGCAATGTAACTCTGGTTCTGCACTTTCTCTCACTTTTGCCTACGGGCCCGCACCTTTTGTTTAGGATATCTGCGTACTTATACGCTCTGTATGTAAAGGGGAGGGTGCGTACCCCTGTGAAAGTCAAAAGGCGCATTTTTTATCCTAAAAAACTCACTTTGGGTTAATTCTAGAGTTTTCTAGAAGGTTTTTTTACGTGCATTGTTCGCTCCAAGTGGTTCATGCATCCCATAAGAGGAGGAACTAATCCCTTGTTAGGAGGAGCTATCCCTTTGAAGGAGGATTCTATCCCTTTGAAGGAGGACTTGGTAACTAATCTCCATTGCACTATAAATTGAGGCATTGGGTCAGTGGCTTGAGAGGTTATAAGTTGAACTTTTGAGGGTAAATGCTAGTGAAATCAAGACTTCCTATTTGAGCTTAAGAGGAGAGATCACATACCTTTTTGGCTTCATTACGGAGTGAGTTAAGCTTTTCAAAGTAGAGGAGACTTCTTGTTGGACCCTGGGAGGAGCTTGTACAGTGTCAAGGAAAAGGTTGTAAGGTTCTTCTCCTTTTGAATTAATACAATCAAGCTCATTTTTCTCAACAAGTATCTGATGTTATTTATTTCGTGGATTCCTTGAATTTCACGTTAAATATGTTTTATAATACTGGTTATTCAGGTGCTATTTAATCGTTTGCCTTGTTTGTGTTTGCAGGTTTGTGAAAAAGGAACTTACTTGGATCAAAGGAGCGAAGGCATCTCCAAACTTGCGTTGGACATGAGGTAGGTCTTAAACACACTTGTTTGCCATTATTTATAAAATCACATTTAGAGAAAGATAGTGTCTAGTTGGTTTGCTTGTCATTAGGTCTTCTTTAGATTCTAGGAAGGTCTATCTTGTCCGCAAGATCAACTCATTCCATGTGACACCAGTGATTCAAAGCAGGACCCAAATGAGTTTGGTTTTATTCAACCTTGGATTTATATTTATAGTGGAGGCCCTGATAGGATTCTAAAAAGACTAATAAATAATATAAGAACTACAAATAGATAAGGCATAATAGAACAAAAATAAATAATCAACAAGAAGAATTATATGTATATACAGATTTTCTTATTGGAAAAAAAAACAAAAGAATAAACGCAATGATAAGAAAGTAAAGAAATATCCAGAGTACCTTAGACTCGTTTATAAAATATCTATATCACATTTTAAAATTTTTATTATACAACCAAAAAAAAAGGTAGAAACATTAAATTGATACTGCAAGTCGCTAGGTGTGTATGACCTGATTTAGTTCTTGGCTAGATAGAGTGAGCTAATAGCTTAGAACACTTACAAATCTAAATGAGAAATAAAATCTACTACAACCAATCTATGTAGAAAACATAATATACCATGCAAATAATAGAAGCATATAATCCCTCATTAACATAAACTAATGTAAATCCTTGCAGGGAAAATAAAGAACATTTGGTTGTAGTTCCTATGACCAACAATGAATGCTTTATACTCAATAAACTTGTATAAATAATATCAAAGGGATTTAATTTCAGAGTGACAAACCCTTGCTAATTTAATTTATATATCCATGTAAAACAATACAAATTCACAGAGTTCAGAATGGAACTCCACGGTGAAGTCAAGTAATGCAGTGCAATGTCTAAATTAAACAACCAAATTTTCCTCTAATAATATATCAAAGAGAATCCCTATACAATAGTTCACGAAATGATTCCATGTATGCCCACAACAACTCTACTGAAAACTATGGAAAATGTTGGCTAGCAATCATGTAAAGAGAAACTGAAAAATGAGAACCTTGTGAAATGCACAAGTATAGTTGAAACCATAACTCCAACCATCGATAAATACATTCAATCTCCTCACCTGTGGCCATTGAAAAACAAGTCTTAATTCAATATAATCGACACATAGATATTGTATATAGAAGTGGGAATAAAGAGTGCTTATAGAGGAGTAGTACCTTAAGCTAGTTCTTTTTCCTGAAGCTACTATTGTCTCTGCACTGGACAAATTGAGAGGAATCAAAATTATCATATAAGAAACCAAAAAAAAATGACAAGGAAAAACCAAAATTTTATAACTTACCTTGTTCCTCTGGTGATGAGGGTCGACGCCTTCCATTGCAAGTAAGAACCTTTCAGCTTGCTCAAGAAATCATGGAACTGCAAATGGCATAAGGAAGGGTCAGTATTAAACCAGATACATTTTCTCTCTTTGCAACAAATCAAAAACCTATTTAACATGCTTTACATGTTCTTCCAAACTTGAACTGAAAATAAGAATATCATACAGATAGACTATGACAAACTTATCAATAAAAGGACAAAACACACCATTCATCACTCTCATAAAAGTTACTGGAGCATTGCATACACCAAATGGCATAACCAACCATTCATAAAGCCCTTGTCTAGTCTTAAATGTAGTTTTCCATATATCATTCTCTGCAATATGAATTTGATGATAACCACTTCTTAAATCTAGTTTTGTAAAGTAAACATCATTCTTTAACCAATCAATAAAATCATTGATTCTAGGAAGACGATACCTTTTCTTAATGGTGATTTTATTTAAGGCTCTAAAATCAACACACATTCTCCAATTTTCATCTTCCTTAGGGACTAAAATGATCAATGATCTACATGGAGAAGAAATAGGTCAGATGAAGCCTTTATCAACCAATTCCTGAATATGTTTCTTAATCTTGATTTTTTTAGTGACTGGCGTACAATACATTCCAATATTCATGAGAGGGGCATCAGATTGTAATTGAATCTCATGTTGTATTTCTCTTTTTGGAGGTATACTTTTTGGTTCTTTAAATAATTCTTTATAAGAATCTATTATTTCAACAAATTTGTCCTTAAACTGAGAATCACACCTTTGAAAAACATCGTACTTATCTTTAGGTTGTTCTTTAACAAATATGAGAACATATTTTTTACTTCAATTTATGAGTTTTTTCATTTGAATTACATTGATTAAATCTAAGCTTGTCTTAGTTCTGTGTGCCTTGAAAATGTATTCAATTCCATCCTTAACAAGATGGTACTTATTCTCCTTTCTATGAAATATGGCATCTCAATCATAAAGATAAGGACTACCCAATACAACTCCACATATATCCAAAGGAATCACATGTAGCTCAACTTCATCAAAAAAATTAGTTGTAGTTGAAAACCTTAATCGACATTGTTTTGTGACTTGCATCTAAGTGTTTTCTTTCAACCATCCTAAAGTGTATGTTTTTGGATGATTTTTAGTTCCCAATCCCAATTTCCTTACTAGCTCCTCAGATACTATATTTTCTTGTGATCGAATAATGTATCTAACTTAGTGTGCCTGGAGATAATCTTGATATGAAACAATTCAACTATTTTCTTTTCTTTAATCACATCATTAGATTTTAAAGAAGATGCAAAACAAGTAGAACTAGAGCTAGATTAAGAAGGATTACTATCAGACCCATATCAGTTATGTTCTTTTCATCACCGGATTTAGATCTTAAATCTTGTTGGACTACAACATTAACTTTCATCTCACCCTTCTTCTTAAGGAAATTCTTTGGCTTAAGTTCCAGATGATGCTTCCAACACTTGGATTCATCATGTCCAACTCTTAGAAAATGAGTACAAGTATGCTTTTCTCCTTCTTTCTTATATATTGTTGATTTCTTCACTTTCAACTTGCTCCTCCCTTTGCCTTCTTAGGAATATTTGTTCTTTGAATTCTTGAATGGTTTATTTGAAAATTTTGACTGAGAAGGTCTGCCACCTGATTCAATATGAATGGATTATACACACAATAGTTCATCAAAGTTAGTTGGATTAAACATAAAAAGTGCATGTCGAAAATAAGAATGCAAAATTCTAATATACTTTAACAATGTATCCCTTGTGTTTAGTGGAACTTTAAGTGATAATACCATTTTCCTGAAGTCCTATGTAAACCCTTGCATACTCTATCCTTTACCTTGCCTTATATGCTGCCAATCCATTGCAACTTATTACATATATCCTAAAGGATAGGATTTCTTTCTAAGAGCTTTAACAAAGTTACACCATGAAGAGATCATTTTACCTTTATGCATGAAATATGATTGAGTTTAACTTTCCCACCAAATCAAAGCTCTTCCCACCATTCTAAGTGTAGCTAACTAAATTTTTGTAGATTCATCAACAATATTCTGAATTCTACAATACATCTCTAGTTGCTTTATCTAGTTATCTAACGTTTTGGGATTCATTTCACCATCATATATTAGAAACTCAAACTTAACATCAAGCTTGAAAAAAGGAGATTTATTTTTTTTATTTTGTGAGTCTGAATATACAGAGAATAAAGAAGAGGAAGAAGAAGAAGACAAAGATGAAGAAGGAGGTTCATTACCATCAACGTTTTCCTTGCCTATTTTCACTTTCGTGCCTTTAGAATACGAAGTTGCATCTCTATTATTCTTGTCTTCATAAAGTTCTAAAATCATCCTTTGCATATTAAGTAACATTTGCTAAAATTTCTCCTCTCTCTTTGTCTCATGAGCTTCTCCTTCATTTGAACTTGCAATATTTTGTGAGACTTTCCTCTTTCCAATCTATGGATTTATCTCTTCAAGTTTCCCTTCTCCGCGTTGCAACGTGGATCTAGTAAACATTCACATTCGAAAATATCATGCTTATACATGATCAACCTTGCACGAATACCAAAATATGATTTGAAAACATAGAATTGATTATTTTCTCAATTTCACCAAATATTAACTAAGGTTGCTTTTATGTGAATGAATGATAGAAACTGATTTTTAAGTGCCTTTAATAAAATTGAAATATGAACATAAGCATAAACAACAGAGAAAATAAGAATAAAAATAAAGGTATTTGATGACGGAGTTCATCCCTCCTGGACAACATCTTCGGGTCCACTTCCAAGTGGGCGCCCACTGTATCAAAAATTCTCATCAGTCTCTTTACATCAAATTTCACTATTTTTGACTATGCACGCAAGAACCAATGGCTGCTATCAGAAGATAGGCCTTAACCTCATCTCTCCAATGCGACTTACAATTTAAAAAAATGCCCAATATTGGCCAAGATATGCCCAGAAAGGCATTTGAAGGCACTGATAAATCCAGGTTTTGAACTTCACATCACAAATTCATCCCCTTTGGCACAATGGTATTACATTTTAAATAACCCACAGGAGGTCCTAGGGTCAAACCCATGAGCCTCCGAGGATTCAATCGCAATACTTGGCATCAAATTAAAAATCGGTGCATATGTAATATATATATGGTACGGGGTATTTTTACAATGAAACCCGGTTTTAAAATATAGTTTTAAACCACAATTTTCTATTGGATTGGCGGCCCCTATGACCCATGGCATATAGTTCTAACATCAACGTTGGTGACTATATATATATGTGTGTGTGTGTGTGTGTGTGTGTGTGTGTGTGTATCCCATTGATCACATACCCGTCACTCGGTTTGTTATGTAACAAATGTTTGGCGTTGTCCCATATGGTTGTAACACTGGCAGTGAGGGTTGCTTGCACCATTTTTAGTGGATTGTTGGAGTGGCATTAACTCATTTCCAGCTTAATTGTGGGTTTAGCGGACCACCGAACATGGCGGCTCTGCCAAACCTCCCCCCCATATACAACAAAACTTGTATTCAAATATAAGTTGTCGCCATTGTATGTTAAACATAGAGTTGTGGGCTGACGGTAAAGTTTTGTGTTGTTGTATGGGAGGTCACAGGTTCAAGCCTCACCTACCCATCCAAACTCTGACTTCATTGACTTTTATTGCCTTTGTGTTAACTTTCGCTGCCACGTGTCATGATGCGAGGTTGGAACTTGGCCTCCAAAGGCCCATTTTTTTGCCTCTTGGAGGGAAACTTCAAACCACGTTTTCTCCCTCATATGAAGGTCATTTTCAAAACCAAATATACCAATGGAATCAACATGATGAGATCCTCGACTTGAAGTTGGTTTTATGCAAAATTCAAACTTTTGAACTTTGATCATTTCAAGGATCCTCCTGGATGAAGCTGGAACTGTCGAAAAACAAAAGGCTGGATTTTTTACTGGAGGGTTCTCTCAGGTGGTGCTTATTGATTATGAGGAGAAATTTTCTCTGGTATCAAAGTAATCTTCAATCGGATATATTCTAGAAATTTCAACAGAGATGGGATGGAAGATACATCAGATGGATGTGAAGACAACATTCATCAACAAAGTGATTGAGGAGGAGGTGTACATTGAGTATCCAGAAGGATTTGAGACATTCAATAGAGAGTCGCATGTTTGAAGACTAAGGTGAGTGTTGTATGGATTGAAACAAGCACCTCATGGTTGGGACACTACAATTGACAACAATTTCATCAAGTTGGGCTTCACCAAAAGTGAATATGATGAAAACCTTTACCATATCATGGTTGAAGGTAAAATTTTTATTATAGTATTATATACAGCCTATGATTTAATTCTAATAGGTGATGAGAATATGGTAAAATATTTCAAATAGGATCTTGCAAGAGAATTCAAGATGAAGGATCTGCAGTTCATGCATTATCTCCTTGGTATGGAAGTATGGCAAGGAGATGAGGAACTGTTTGTCTCTCAAGGAAAGTATGCGAACAAGACACTGAAGAAGTTCCACATGGAGAGCGAAAAACCCATGGAGACTCCTCTAGAAGGAAATCAGAGGATGATAGATGCTAATTTAAGTGAAGTAGTGGAGGCTACTATTTATAGGAAGCTTGTGGGTTTAGTTATGTATTTAGCGAAAACAGGACCAGACACATGTTTTGTAGTTTACCAACTTAGTCAAGCAATGGTTAAATCAACCAAGCTCTATTCGAAGGAAGTTAAACATGTGATGAGATACTTTAGAGGCACCACTTATTTTGGTCTTTAGTAAAGATGGATAGAGGGACTGGAGCTGCAAGGCTTCACATATGGACATTGGGTAGGGAGTCCATTCAATAGGAAGAGAACATCAGGTACAATCTTCAATATTGGATCAACAACAGTTTCTTTGTACAACATGAAGCAGAGATCAATTTAACTTAGTTCGAAAGGAGAAGAGTAGATGGTTGCTAGTCAAGTAGCTTGTTAGGCTATCTAGATGAGGAAGATCCTTGTTTTGTTATTTGGTCAATGGATGGATCCTACAGTAGTTTAATGTGATAATTTGATTTGTATCAAACTCTTTGAGAATCCAGTTTTTCATGATCAGTCCAAGCATATCAACATCCAGTATCACCATCTATGAGATTGTGTGTAGACGTGAGTCATGTTGATGGAGTACATTCCTACAGAGGAATAGGGTGTAGACATCTTGACTAACGCATTATCAAGAGGAAAACTCGAGCTCCATAGAGGCAAGTGTTAGTCGTCTAATTTTCTCTCTTTTGACCATTTTTACCTTCCTAAATTATAACCATTTACCATTGTTTTACCTCTCTTATACACACTCATCTTGCACTAGTCCAAGAACGATGACATATTTCACATGAACTTTATATTTCATAATTTAACTTAACTTAGCATTAATTAATTATTTATTACGTGATTTATTGCTTATAATCACTCTTGTAACTTATCGATATCTCCAATGTTGTTTGATAGTCAAGTGCTTACCATGATTGCTGATCCTAGTGTAGGATCGGATCTCGCACCAGTGTCAGCACAATAAATCTTTGAAGTAGATCTGGACATCCTTGATCACTATCCTATTTTGCGCTACTTCAGCCATGAAAGCATGATAGATCTAAAGGTAGTTGTGCTCCAGCTATGAAAAAAAGGCAATCCAAAGGCAGCTGAGATCGAACTTATGAAGAACAAACAACTAGAGATTGGTTACAACCAATTTTGTTGAATTGCCTAATTATGAAGGCCAAGAAGCTAAATTCTGCATATCGGTTATGTAATTGGTTAAATGATACTTTTTTCCTTCGGCCAAGGATCTATATAACGAGGAATGTAAATAGGATGAGATAGTTTTTGATAGAGTTTGTATAGAATAGAGATATAACCAGTGAGGTGGTAACAGGATTATATTTTTGTTATCGCGCAAATCTGGGCTGGGCTATGTATTCACGCATATATTTGCCTATATGAATTAATAAGAAAGGGAGCTCTGCCTTATGTTTCATAAATCTTATTTCTATGTTTGAAAGCTGATGAATTGATAAAGTACTGAGCAACGTTTCTATTTGAAAGGGAAACACCCTGGTTGGCTAGGGCCTAGCCAACCCAGCACGTTTACCCTATTTTCTGTTCTTGTAATTTATGTTTATATTGCTAAGTGTGATTTAATTTATAGCACATGTATTCCTATTTGAGTGAAAGTGGATCCACAGTGTGAAGTAGTTAAATTTCCTTTTCCTGCATCTGGTTTCAGATTGGTTTTCTCACATGTTCCAAGCAAGAGAAATAACCCTACACTAGTGCACGTTGGTGTGCTATTCATTTCCTACAACTGATTTCGGATTGGTTTTCCCGCCTGGTCCAAGCAGGAGAAATAAACCTGCACGAGTGCACGTTGGTGTGCTATTCATTTTCTGCAGTTTTGTTTGATTTGGTTTTCCCCACCTCGTCCAAGCAGGAGAAATAAGCCTACACCAGTGCACATTGGTGTGATATTCACTTTCTTCAGTTTTTTTTTATTTGGTTTTCCCCTTCTGGTCCAAGTAGGAGAAATGAACCTACACCAGTGCACGTTGGTGTGATGGAGCAAGCCTTTTTAGTTTACTTCCAGTAGTTTTCTTGCTTTCATTAGTGCTTCATGACAGGATAAATTATAAGGATTGTTTCTTTATTTTTGAACTCTGCTAAAATCAGAAACATTCATTTTTATGTGTGCAATTTGATTTCACAACACTTGTAGTAACTAAGCACTTATTTCAAGAATTAAATGCTAAGTGTAAGAAGCTCCAATCTTGCAAGAACTAGTTTCTTGCAATGGGATCTGATTGCCTTGAACTTGATCCGAATCGAATCCATAAAGAATGATTAACAGAGCCATGGGTATACTAGGCCGGGACAGACTTCAAAGAATTTACAACAACGGTCAAAAACACCTCTAAACTGGTGGCAATAGCAAGCAACATGGAACAACGGGACCTCGATCAAAGCACACTGATTGAGGCCCATGGAGACTGTGCGGGAGGTGAAATTAGTCCCTAGGAGGTCCGATTGTGAAACAAAGGAGGTTTTTGATACAATGGGTGAAAACCCTCAAAATGGGGAAGCCCTGAGCACTTGGTCATGTGGGAGCTGGGAAAACCATGGGATAAAAGGCTAAGCACTAAAAATGGGACCCGCTCCAAAACCGACAGTATTGATCGGGGGCATCCATGGGCGGTGAACAACTTTGATGGAAAATGACTGATTCCACTCAGTGCTCGACAAATGACAAGCAGAGGAGAGAGAAAACTACAACTCATCGTGTGCTAATGGTCGATCTAGTCAACTGCGCGGGACAAGCAAACAATGTTAGATCTGGGGGCTCTAGATCTAATGGCTAAGATCATGCCCGATGGAGAAGACGGAATTGACGGGGGATTAAGCCACGATATGAAATAATTTGAAGTCCGGATTGACTGCCATGGTGGAAAAAGACTCATTCGAAGACGTAACCAAAGAATTGAACCAACGACATAGGCTGGTGCAGTTCGTAGGAGGACAAGTGGTCATCCATGAGAGCCTAATGATGACATCGAGAACAGGGAACTCCAAGCATTTGCAAGCAGGCAATCTGATGAAGGTGGAAGAGGAACCAAACCACCATGAGCTTGAATTGTTTAAAGAAATGAACAGAGAATAGAAAGGATGACAGGAGAGTCGGGAATCTAGAGAGGAACACCGAAAATAGAAGACAAAGAAGAGAAAGAATCAATGAAGCAAAATGTAGAAAGAAGATAGAGGGTCGAGCTGACCAAAGGAAACGTCGAGCACCAGAGAGCTTAAGAGATTCAAGCCATCCCTGAGAGGATCTGTTAGAGCGGAGAGGTCAAAGAGCTGGTGAGGAAGAGAGTTTGTGTACTCCAATAGCTTGGGGAATCCAAGAACCACCCTGCCAAGCCAATTTGTTTCAGGAGACTCAAATTGAACTCCTTCATTGTAATTCTCTACTTCAAGACATAATAAAAAGAAGGCCACCACTAAGAGCTGGACTGGAGATGTAGCCCTAGAGGATAGGGTGAACCCCTTATTAATTTCTTGTGTTCTCATTTTTTCTTAATGTATTTCTTTGCTATCTCCCATTTTAAGTGTCTATGTATTTGCAATCTGATCGATCTGTTGCTTAAATAACATAGACACACACACCAACATATGAGTTTGTAATACCTTCATTTAATAAATTCTTAACTGAGATCACTCATAGGGTGATTATTAAATCAAGTGGTATCAGAGCTTGAGGCTGTAAGGTTAGACAAGCTTGTGTTTGTTTAGCTGTTGAATTCTCACTAGATCAAAGCTCAAATTAGGAGAAGGAAAGTTGGTCGAAACTAATCCTGAAATTGGGAGAGTCTGTCCTTGAAAGACAATGTCAGAGGAAGGTTCTATGGGGCCAAACCCTCAATTCTTAAAGAGTTTCCTAGCTATAAAGTCTATGGTAGAAGAAATGTGTAGGGACTTTATAAAGCATAAGGATGAAGATTCATTAGGTTCTAAACAAGATAAAGAAGAAGATGAGTCTCATTCCCATGACCACTCAAAAGGAAAAGGGAAAGAGGAAAACTTTCTCACACCTCGTAATAGCCCTGTGCATAATAAGAAAGCATCTTTGATTAAGCTAGATGTTAAATTTGACTTGCCTATATATGATGGAGAGCTAAATGCTGAAAATTTGGACAATTGGATTAGACGAATTGATGTGTATTGCAGAGTACTGAATATCGATTCAGACAAGAGCAAAATTCAGCTGGAAAGCCTACGCCTAGGAGGCACTGCCTTGCTTTGGTGGAAAGGTAGAACCCAAGCTGACATGAAAAGACATGGTAAGACCATCTCTATCTAGAGTGACTTTGTTTCTGCAATTAAGAAGTAGTTCTATCCATTGGCCTACATGCAACAAGCCATGATGAGTTGGAAAACTCTTCGACAGTTGAAAGGGCAAAGTGTGCAAGGGTACACTAAATAATTTAGAAAGAGAGCATTGATTCTAGGGATCTCATTAGACTCACTAAAGACTCTTTTGAAGTACATTGGTGGTGTACACAGCTACATGAGGCATACCATCCTCATGTTTAATCCCACTAGTATAGATGAGGTATCTATACAAGCTACTTATCTAGAGGCTAGAGGAAAGAATGTAAATCCAAAAGTTGGGGGACCATCCCAACCCACTGCAAGAAAGAGAAAGGAGAAAAGAAAGCAGAAGTGGAAAGCAAGGAAGGCTAACACTACACAGAAAGGAAAAGCTTCATGCGCTCACTGTAAAAAGGATGGGCACGATGATGAGCACTGTTGGATTTTGCATCTAAAGCTAAGACCTAAGAAATCCGAGGGCAAGAAGAAGAAGAATGCTGCAACTATTCAGAAAGATTTGGGGTTAGACACGGGAGATGAAACAATCATTGCAGCCACAGGTATAAAAGGTAAGGATTCCGAAGCATCTACTAGTAATTCTGCTTAATCTGTTATTGATGAAGAACATGAGAGAAAAAGACATGAGCTTTTCCATATTCGAGCTATTTCCAAACATCAAAAGATTGATACTTTGTTTGATAGTGGCTCACAAGTAAATTTGATTTCTGAAGCAATTGTAAAGAAATTGGGATTAGCAACTACACCTCACAAGAAATCATACCCATTAGGATGTTGAATGGATAAGCACAACTACAAGTACTAGACAGTGCAAACTCAAGTTTTTCTTTTGGTTCAGAATTGTAGATTGGTGAGTAGACATAATGCTTTGGTATATGTGGATTTTTTAGGAGTCCTACTTGTATGATAGAAAAGATATTTTCTATAGAGCTGAGAACAAGTATCTACTTGTTAAAGATGGAATCGAATACTTTGTAAGAGCTCATAAGCTCAAGAATAATTATACTCTCATAAACTCAGGGCAAATGAAAAGAATGATAAATTCATGCAAACAATTCTTGCTAATGGTTGTAAAGGAAAAGAAGCCTGATAAGACCAATGTATTTGAGGGTTGTAATGCTAAGCAGGAAGCTAATATAGAAAAGATTGTTTAAGAGTATGATGTTCTGTTTCAGGAACCTAAAGGTTTGCCACCCAAAAAGTAAATAGTACATGATATTATTTTGTAGCAAGATGTCCAGTTGCCTAACATTGGAATGTATAGGCTCTCTGCTTTAGAAAATGCCAAAATCAAGAAGCAGGTGCAGGAGTTTCTCAAGAAGAGGTTTATGAGGCCCAGCACATCACCATGTGGGTCACCAATTGTTTTGGTGAGAAAGAAAGATGGATCATGGAGAATGTGCATTGACTACCAAGTACTGAATAAGATACGGTCATTCTGGACAAAGAAGATTATGTTTGTAAGATGAATGATCACCTAAACTGTGGCAATTATAAGAAGCTAAGCAACAATCCCGTCCCCAAAATCGTGAAGGATGTAAAAAAGATTATCTCTAGTTCAAACCTTGACGAAAAGATAAAAAAGAAGTTGACCCCCTCCTGTGAAACTGTTCCCAGAATCTATGGATTACCCAAAATCCATAAGGAAGGGGTCCCCCTTAGACCAATAGTTAATACTATTGGTTCCCCTACCTATGAGCTTGCGAAATATGTTGCAAAAATTCTCAAGCCCCTTGTTGGAAGCACTGATTCCTTCATCAAGGACTCCCAAGACTTTGTGAACCTTATTAAGAATGAAAAATTGGAACATGATGATTTCCTTGTAAGCTTCGACGTGGTTTCCTTATTCACTAAGATCCCTCTTGATGAAGCCATTAAGGTTATAAGAGATGTTGCTGATCCGGGGACTGCAAAGCTGGCTGAGATCTGCCTAAGGTCGACTGTGTTCACCTTCCAAGGAGTATTTTATGAACAGACATCCGGTGTGGCAATGGGGTCCCCCCTTTCACCAATAGTGGCCAACCTTTACATGGAATACTTTGAAAAGAAGGCTCTGAGTTCATATCCTTTGAAACCAGCCTGGTGGAAGCGATTTGTCGATGACACCAATATAAAATGGACTCATGGTAAAGCGGAGCTCGAAAAGTTTTTTAATCACTTAAACTCGATCTCTCCAGATATAAAGTTTACAATGGAACTTGAAGAAAACAAGAGCATTCCGTTTTTAGACGTCCTAATCATCAGAAAAGAAAATGGCTCTTTGGGCCACAAGGTTTTCAGGAAATCAACCCACACAGAGAGTTACCTCCATGCCGATTCCCACCATCACCCTGCGCAAAAGACTGGTGTTCTTAACACGCTGGCCATCAGAGCCCTTCAAATTTCCGACTCAGAGCACCTAGAGGAAGAGAAGAAGCACCTAATCCTAACCTTTAAAAGTATAGGCTACAAGGAGCAGGAAATTAATAAGGCCATCGAGAAAGCTTAAAGGAAGTTGTTGTCCCATGAGCCTAAGGCTCAAGATCAGCCTAACTGTGGTACTGTTTTTCTTCCGTATATCCATGGGGTTACAGACAAAATTGCCAAAGTCCTAAAAAAGAAAAACATTATCACTCATTTCTCTGCCCCTGGTACTATCAAACAAAGTTTGAGGTCCGTTAAAGATGATATCGACAAGCAGCAGCTTAAAGGAGTTTATAAAATAGAGTGTTCCTGTGGGAAATGCTACATTGGTGAAACAGGTCGTTCCCTCCAGACAAGACTCAAAGAACATGGCGCAGATATTAAGAACGAAAGATCGCATACTTCAGCCCTCGCAGAGCACTCCTTAAAGACAAAACGCCATATCTGTTTGGAAAGCGCATCAATTATTGCTAGGGAAGAGCAACAACAGAGACGAAAGATCAAAGAAGCGCTTGAAATCATCAAACATCCTCATAATCTGAATAGAGATAATGGCGTGGAGATTAGCGGGAGCTGGCTTCCCTTGATCAAGTAAATAAAAAGCGCAAGAACTTCCCCTGGTAAATAGGTAATGGCCTCAAGCAGGTAAGTTATCCCTCTCCTTTCTTGTATTTTTTGTCTTTGTTTTCATTTAGATCTAGGTGTATGATTTTAGTTAAATTCTAGCCCTAGATATTAATTTCCTTTTGGTATTAATTTTCCCTGGGTTAAAAGCTTTTTCCTTTTAGAATTCTTTTTCCCTAGGTATATCATTAATCTCC
>APFE030768794.1:120445-143275 GCA_000404065.3 Pinus taeda | reverse complement strand
ATTTTTTTAATCTAAAAAGTTACTTGTAATTTTATTAATAAAAACAAAATTACAATGTAACAAATTTGAATTTTATTATTTTGATTACTTTTAGCTTTTTACGGCACTACAAGATCTCCCTTGGGCTCTATATTAGTTTTAACAGACAATGTTTACCAATTTATATATTATAAATTGGACACAATAATATAAATTCAACATATTAGATCTCCCTTGGGCTCTATATACAATAATATAAATTCAAAATATTAGATCTCCCTTGGGCTCTATATTAGTTTTAACCCACAATGTTTACCAATTTATATATTATGAATTGGACACAATAATATAAATTCAACATATTTTACCAACATGTAAAAACATTTACAAACTTTTTTATATTACATCTATACATTACCCTTATAATGTTGTAGAACGCCCAACATGTATGGTAAAGTGGGGTGAATATCCATGGTTAAAAATCTTGTTATATTGTAAGTATTAAGTTTTTATGTGATTACTAATGAAATTTAAATAAGCTTACAACATTATTATTTTAATTTATATGGTAAAATGGATCTTACTTCATAGCTACTATTTGTATCTCATCTATTTTAATGCGATAAAGGGTTTAGATATATCTCAAAAGTAATGATAATATTTTGGCTTTAGATTTAAAGTTATAAAATTTAATATTTATAGAATATTTTGATTGCGAAATGAGAAATGGTTTTTGGACATGTGGTATTGATGAACTACGTATTGGACCTAGGTATTGTAACAACATATATTTACAAGTTAATGATATCTATGGTGAAGGGGGCGTGAATATCCATGGTTAAAAATATTATTATATTGTAAGTATTATAGTTTTATGTGCTTATTAATTAAATTTAAATATGGTTACAAAATCATTTTCTTTATTTATAAGGTAAAATGGATAAGCTTATAGCTATTAATATGTAATAGGTATATATTTTAATGGGATATGTATATTATGATTTTCCTTTTATTATAAAAGTTATGTTGTAAATTTATTAAAGAAAAAATTTAACAAACTCATAACAATTGAATTATATTAAATTTTATTACTTCAGTAACTTTTTAGGGAATACATCATCTCTTCCATACTAGAGTCTATTTATTATTATTAATTGACTCACATGTGAAATGTTTACACAAATAGTTAGTTTTATAAATTGAATATATTAATATAAATTTAACATATTGAGTTTACATATAATTTGTTTTTACTTACTTTCTTCCATTACACCTACACATCTCCCTTATAGTGGATTGCAGAGTGTCTCTCGGTGCATCTCCCTTATAGTGGATTGTAGAGTGTCTCTAGGTGCAATAATAACAAAATTAGACTACAAATCCATATAAAAATACTAAGTAATTAATCTATCCAATTTTGGTCTGTAGGAAATATTGAGCGGGGATGAATCAATATTTCTTTTACAATTGTTATTTTTATGTCAGTTAAGATCACTTAGATAGAACACAAAATCAACAATCATGAAATAAATAATTTGATTACTAACAAATGGTGAGGACTCCAATCCTCTATTACAACAATTCAATTTCTAATTTGTACAATCACACCTATGATTATGATCCAGGTGGATATTGGTGGCCACGCACCTATTCGACTTGGACCCACACCGTTGTTTCTTTTCAGTTTCCTGAATTGTAGCACAACTTACTATTTTTGGCAATTTTTTCCAGAGCCGTTTTGAGGGACTAAACGACATTTTTAGGGAAAACAAAGGGACCAAAAAAGTCCCAAATTACTTTAACTATTTGTTTTTGGCCTCTTTTTCGAAATATTCTAAACAAAGAATTATGATAACCAAACAAAGATCGTATGCCAAATTTACAACCCTGGGAAGTTGATGTACCAATTTACCCAAACGACACTCATAATTTTGACGCTTCATCTCCTAGGATTAGGTTTTTGGATGTTATGGTTTTCCATTATTTCTATAAATAGGCATTTGAACCTCATTGTAACATAGTTCAGAGACATGTAGCCACGACATCTCTTCTCATAGATAAGATACCATCGCCCGAGCTAGTTTATTTCCATTCTGTATGTAAGCATATTTCAGTTCTTTGATATTAATGAAATGAAGTGTTATTTTTGCTGCAACTTGTATTTATGGCTATATCTGTATTCTGTTTCGTTCTTGTTTAAGTTCAGACCAGTGCTATCAGAGCGGTCTACTCTTTCTCTATTTTTCTTTGCATGTCCCCAACGAGGTTAGGGTATAAGGAGTTAAGGCTCGAATTGGTTGAACCTTTGCAAGACTAGCCTAACAAATCCTGATGGATTTCCATGGCCGAAAAAAAGAAAGATGAGGGGGTAAGAGATCCTTTCAAAATGTTGCTCGGAGAAGCCCTTGAGTGCAAAAAAAAAAAAAAAAAAACCAACAATGATGGACAACTTTTCCTAGATCCTTCAACGACTACCCACAAGAGACACATCTCCTTCCAACAACCACTCTAGAAGCGCCACACCGTTTAAGGTACAAGTTAACTTTGAAATCTCCATAATTGAAGGTCAGATAGATGTGGATGCTGTAGATAAATGATTAAATCTACATAAGGATATTTTTCTTCATTTCATGATTTTTCCAATCGGGAAAAGATTACTTTTGCACTCCTCAAAGCCGCCCCCACGTCAAGCACTAGCGGGAAATCCACTATGAGAAGAGGGACGTGAGTGCACCCTAACTATTTTCGGCCACACCCACTTGAAATTCTTTTCGGGACGCCATCAAGGAGCAGTATTACCCTGTCGAGAGCTATGAGGATAAATACATAAAGTGGACCACGCTGCGGCAAGGAAGAGACCAAGACATGCCAAAGTTCACAAATTTTTTTCATACTCTTCACATGAAGTTGAGTATCACGAATTTTGAGTGAAATTTGGTACTCAAGTATCGCGACTTCTTACACAAGTACTTCTAGGACGATATGGAGTTCTTGGACATCTCCTCGCTTGGCTCGACCTATCGATACACTTTGGATCTGAGAATCCGAAGCAAGGGAAAGGCACTAGAGGAAGTGAGACTTTGGATCTGCGAATCCGAAGCAAGGGAAAGGCACTCCCAAATCACAGAACAAAGGAAAAAGCCAAGGTAAGGCGATTGAGGACAACCCGTTGAAGCCGCTAGCAAAGAACAATACCACAATGACAAAGAAGGACACAAGAAAATGGCGTGAGTTCCATAAGATTCGCACTCACAACACAAGTGAGCGTCGGGCCAAGCAGTCACTGGTGGCTGAGTTGAAGGCTTCCGAATTAGATGCATCTTTTGACTCCGAGTCAAAACTTAACAAGGGGAATGAAAAAGGGAAGCAACTTATTGATGCAGAGCCCAATGCCACCATTTCCACCACCAAGATCTAGAAGAATGAGCCTGTAGATCAGAGGAGGGGGAGTGCCTCTTCCAATCACAAATGTGGGTGAAGGGTTCTCCGTTGCAATTCATTGTCGACAACAAGATCCATAAGAAACTCATTTAAGCAGAGGGAATGAAGTGGCTGGGCCTATCGACCAAAATACACCTACAACCATACACCATCAGGTGGCTTCACCAAGGACGAGATCTATGTGTTAGCCATCAGTTTTTCCTTCCCTACAACATCAAGCCCTTCGCAGATGAGGTACTGTGTGATGTTTCTCCTCTTGAAGTTGATGATGTATTATTATGACAACCATAATTGTGGAAGCGACATGATGTGTATGAGTCTAGGCCTCACACCGCTATTACTTTGGGCAAGAAGTTGTACAGGATATCGGAGGTAGCACCGCCTACCACCCTATCTTTGATCACTGCGAAACAATGCAGTAAGATCATTTCCCAGACTAGGAAATTTGTTTTCCTTATGATTCACCTTTAGGGAAATAAGAAGATTGTGGCCACAACCTCTAGACAGGGCTCCTCCCCATGACAACAACGGATAGACAAGGCCGTGGAGGAGTACAGGGATATTTTCACCTCACCCACAATGGTACCTCTACACTGTCAAGTCAAGCACTCCATCGATCTGAATCTGGGTGCATCACATGGACCGATCTATCGACGCTCTGTTATAAAGAATAATGAAATTAAGAGGCAAATTTAGGGGTTTTTGTATAAAGAGAACATCAGGTCCAGTTCATCACCCTGTGGGAGCCCGATTGTGTTGGTACAAAATAAGGATGAGACTGAGAGACCTTGTATTGACTATCAGGCACTGAACAAGATCACTATCCAGGACAGGTATCTAATCCCATAGATTGATGATATTTTAGGCCAGCTCAAGGGAGCCAAATATTTCACCAAGATTGACTTGAATTCTGGTTATCACCAGGTATCAATTGAACCCTCCAATGTGTGGAAGACTGCCTTCAAATCTAAGGAGGGCCTTCTCGAATGGCTGGTCATGCGTTTGGGGTTGATGAATGCTCCCACAACCTTCATGAGGCTGATGGATGACATCTTCTAACCCTTCACCAACTCATTTGTGGTGGTTTATTTGGATGACATCTTAATCTTTAGCCAAAGTTGGTAAGAGTACCTCCACCATGTTTGATAGGTCCTCCAAACCCTGCGACAACAAACGTGTTGAGAAATCTAGGGCATTCAATGTTAACAATTTATCTACTTGATAATTGCTTGTGATATGCTTGATATTCTTTTACTTATGATATTTCACTTTGTTAACTTATTAGTGTGTTCTTTTCATCAAGAAAATTATCAAAATAAAGACAAGTGACACAAAATATAGGCTTCTCTAGCCAGGGCCAAAACCTCTCACCTCTAGAGAGGAAAACCTGACAAAATTCTTCTTCTAGATCTTCAATTGATAAGTACCAAGACCATGACACTGACCCTTGACACTAGTATCCTCTTTCAAGAACCTTGTCACCAACCTAGTCTTCCTTGCCCTTCCTTCTCTTGCTCCTTCTAGAGAAACCCGGTCTCTACTTCTTATGTTGCACATTTGCAATTTCCCTAGAGAATCTCGGTCTCTAGGTATTCTAAAGAAACTTGGTATTTGCTTTTATATTCTAGAGGATTCCTTCCTTTGCTATCCCAGAAGAAACCTATTCACTACCTCCTAGAAGATTCCTTCTTTGCTACCCGAGAAGATACTACTGCCTCAGAAGATTTTGTTGCCCTAGAAGAATCTACTTCGCTATCCCAGAAGAATCTACTTCGTTGTCCTAGAAGAATCTACTACCCCAGAAGAATCTACTTCGCTTCTCTAGAATATTCTGCTTCGATTTACCCAGAAGATTCTTCCTTTGATACCTTAGAAGAGTGTCCTTTTTACCATAGAGAAAACCCTTTCTTACGAGCTCCTTTTTTTGCACTTCTTTCTACACTTCTTCGCTGAAATTGAGTTTGAATTTGATGCTTAGAATGGAGGTCGAGTTCCCCTACTTATACCCCTTTTCTCTGGGTCTTTAGGCCGACTTAACAGCTAGATGGAGGCCAACTTGTTCTGGTAGCTTGTTTAATGTTTGTAGCCTGACTTTAAGAGGGTTGGTGACACGTTCTTTCGAGGATACTTTACATAGACAATATTAATTTTACATAATGTAACATGACTTCATTTATATGAAAATGACTCTTATATTTTATGACTAGATGAAAAAATCCTAAAGACTCTCAATGGGAGTCTTGAATCAAAAACAAAATCCTTGCTCATGAAACCAATGAAGCAAGTAAATATAATAATTTTCATTTTTCTTATTTACATCTCTTTACATAAAATCATAATTACATGTTATTATGAAGACCAAACCTAGTTACAACTTTCAACAATCCCTCTTAATTAAGGAGGTATTCATAATGGTACATTGGAATTTATCAATTTGATTAATTTCTCTTAAGAAGAATTCATATTTGTAACTCATTTGTATAACATCATACCAACCAACATTTATAGAAAGGCCTTGGCTAACAACTCTATCCATAGAGAAAAATGTTGGAGAGACAAATGATTTATAGACATCCTCATTATTGTCTCTCTCAGAACATACCTCACTCGGGTTCTCTCAAGATATGCTCCATGGAACTATTCCTTTCTTGGACTCCTGAGTCCCCAAAATAATATAGGTTCCCCACGACTACTCTTGCATGGGATTCCCTAACTCATCCCACGAGAGCATCGGATGCCAAATGATTACACAATCCTCCATTTTTTCTTCTCATATGAAGCACAAAACACCATTTCTATCACTCCTTCTTATACCAAGAGTTTTATTCCTTTGATGTACCCATTCCTATCATAGAGGAATGTACCTAATATTTCGGCTTATAAATTTCCAATTTCCCTCCAAGTAAGAAACTTCTTCTCAGGCTCCCTCTTAACCAGGGACCTATAACATCTCTAGAACACTTAGCTGCATGAAGATCTCTTTTCTTCGATGTCAGGAATTTCTTTAAGGAGTCTTCAACTTTTGGGAACTTCTATATATAGGGCACATATCATCCATCACTTTTTTCCATGAGTTATTCATGTCCCTAACTAATTAGAAAGTGATGCATAAGATTTTCCATCTGGCTTTAAGTCATGTCATTGTGCTTTCATGCCATTACCGCAAGAACATTACATCCTTCCATATGGTTTTCTTAGAAGTTATTCACAAATATTCCCTTTGACAGTCCTACATAAGCCCAACCAAATGTTAGTTAAAAAATAATCATTGAACACTTCAAACCATATTCACCTTTGTGATGATCTTTCACCATGACATCTTCTTGTAAGTATCAACATCCTGCATGCAGATTGACACATCTCCCACATATGTTTAGTGTCAAGGGCCTCTATCTTTTTATGATTTATTCTGAAAGATATTATAGTGAAATCCTCTTGGAATTTGAATGCCTTCTATCATCATTGTATTTTATCATGATTTCTCCTTTCTTTTCACACACTTCATTCCGAGAATCTTCCAATCTTGATTGTAGTTAGCTTCCTTATGTTGCATATATTATGTTGATTTCATATAGTGTGACTTATGCTCTTATGCAATACCTAGGAGGAGGATATCCTTTATTATCTAGATAATATTGTAACCATATGATAATAATCCATGTGAACATACCTCATTTTTCTTTCGGTCGTCCAGACTTCCTATTGTAGCTTCATTCGAAAGGAATTTATCATTTAGACTTGCTTTCCTTGTTGTGTCATCATGTTATTCATTGAATCCCACAAGTTGGAATTCCTTAATGAAAAAAATTTGCTTCCTTTCTCTATCGGTGAGTCCTTTAGAGAAACTTGAGGATATTTTATGTCCTCATCCGACAAATGTTTTATGATGATCTCAGTCGATGATGATTTTTTTCTTCTTATAAATACTCATGAGGTTTCCTAAGAGCTTCCTAATTAGTAGGATTTGGACCAGACATAATTTATTCCTATGTCACGAGCTCTTTCTTCTAATGTTTCTATGTTATTTTTTTAATGAGATGCATCCTATCTAATTTTAAAATGCATCAATACCATAATTTACAAGTGAAAAGTACATTCTTGAGAAGAAGATCATCTTAGTCATAGTAGATATCTTTTACTTCTTCATTCTTAGGCTTCTTGGACTCATGTTCTTGTACTTCTTCATTAATGTGTGCTCCTTCTCTATTCCTCTTGTCCTTACCATGATTAGGACAATCTCTTTTGTAGTGCCGAAGTTCTTGACATTCAAAGTACCTTATCTTATCCATGTTCTTTTTCCGTGAGGGACCAAACTTTCAAAATTTTCCCTTCTTGTCATTGTAGGATATGCTTGATTCTGTTCGCTTGGTCCGACATCAAATTTTGATTTTATTTTGGTTTCTTTGATATTACATAGTGACCATAAATATTGAAATGGAGTAGTTTCTTTCTTCCCATATAATCTTGAAGTGAAGTTTCCCCATTCTTCTGGTAGTGCATTTAGTACCAGTGTGGTCATCTCTCTGTCAGAAATAACTTCTCCTAGTTCTTGTAGTTGATCTCAAATTTCTGATATCCTCATGAAGTATGAGGCTATTCCATCTTCCTTGGATATATTTAGCTTGTAGAGTTCTTTCCTTAAGGATATTACTTCTCCTGCGGTACTTATAGAAATTAACTCTACTACTTTGTCATATATAGCTTTTGCAGTTTCTAATTTTGATACATATGGAGTTAGAGAGTCTTCTATAGATTCTATAAGAATCCTTTGAGCTCTCACTTCTCTCATCATGTATTTAGCATGAGCTTGAGTATCCTCTTTTGGAGGTTGGGTTATTGATCCCTTAATCTGAACCATGACCTCATTCTCAATAAGATTGATGTCAATCCTTTTCTTCCATGCAAGGAATTTTGTAGCCCCAACTAGTTTATTGCTTTCCTTGAAAAAATATAATTTGATATTATCGGATATAGTCATGGAATTACTTGTCAAATTGCTGCTTTCTTCCTCCTTCTTCTTGATGTTGATGGATGAACTTCTTGAGAGAGACATTGATTTATGATCCTTTGATGATCTTAAGTGCTTCTAGGGTTTTAATCTTTCTTCCTGCTTCCTTGTTATGATATATGTCTTGGAATTGTTGATAATCTTTTGACTTTCTTTGATTTCTCTTTTGAAGTTTGATTTGTATGTTAGCTTGCTTTGTCTGCCCTTTCTTGTCTTTATGACTTTAGGTCCAATATCATGTTGAGAAAGCTAGGGCATTCAATGTTAACAATTTCTTTTTTGATAATTCCTGTGATATGCTTGATCTTATTTTACTTATGATATTTCACTTTGTTAGATTATTAGTGTTTTATTTTCATCAAGACAATTATCAAAATAATGACAAGTGACACAAAATATAGGCTTCTCCAACCATGGCCAAAACCTTTCACCTCTAGAGAGGAAAACTCAATAAAATTCTTCTTCTAGATCTTCAATATATAAGTACCGAGACCATGAAAATGACACTTGAATCTAGTATCCTCTTTCAAGAACCTTGTCACTGACCTAGTCTTCCTTGTCCTTCCTTCTCTTTCTCCTTCTAGAGAAACTTGGTCTGTACTTCTTACGCTGCACCTTCATAATTTCCCTAGAGAATCTCAGTCTCTAGGTCTTCTAGAGAAACTCAGTCTCTAAGTTTATATTACAAAGGATACCTTCCTTCGCTATCCCAGAAGAAACCTATTCACTACCTCCAAGAAGATTCCTTCTTCACTGCCCCAGAATATATTACTGCCCAAAAGAATCTATTTCGTTGTTTCAGAAGAATCTACTACCCCAAAAGAGTCTATTTCGTTGTCCCAGAAGAATCTACTACCCCAAAAGAATCTACTTTGTTGCTCTAGAAGATTATGCTTCGATTTACCCAGAAGATTCTCCCTCCGATGCCCTAGAAGAGTGTCCTTTTTACCTTAGAGAAAACCCTTTCTTATTGCCTCCTTTTTCACACTTCTTTCTACACTTCTTCGCTAGAATTGAGTTTGAACTTGATGCTTAGAATGGAGGTTGAGTTCCCCTACTTATACCCCTCTTCTCTGGGTCTTTAAGTTGACTTGAAAACTAGATGTAGGCCGACTTGTTCTGACATCTTTTTTAATGTTTGTAGGCTGACTTGAAGAGGGTTACTGACACATTATTTGGAG
This sequence comes from Pinus taeda, assembly GCA_000404065.3. Lineage (NCBI taxonomy): Eukaryota > Viridiplantae > Streptophyta > Pinopsida > Pinales > Pinaceae > Pinus > Pinus taeda. The sequence goes on along the minus strand of APFE030768794.1, from coordinate 133,666 downwards.
GATACTTTACAGACAAGATGTCTTTTACATAGTGTAATATGACTTCATTTATATGACAATGAATCTTATATTTTATGACTAGATGAAAAAAAAAATCCCAAAGGCTCTCAATGGGAGTCTTGACTAAAAAACAAAATCCTTGCTCATGAAACCCATGAAGCAAGTCAATATAATACTTTTCATTTTTCTTTTTTACATATCTTTACATAAAATCATAATTACATGTCATTATAAAGACCGAACCTAGTTACAACTTTCAACAACATGTTGTGTGCTAATTTGGAGAAATGAAATTTTGGTATGACCTAGGTTCAATATTTGGGGTACATCATTGATGAGCGGGGTGTGCATGTGGACTTAGCCAAGATACAAGTCATTCAGGATTGGCCAACCCCAACCACTCTAACAGAGATCCACAACCTTCTGGGTCTTGCTAATTTCTACCGCAAGTTCATGTTAGGGTTCTCTCATATCACTTGGACTTTAAATCAAGCCACCAAGGGCAGAGAGAAATCACAGTTATTTTGGTCTGAATCCCAACGAAATACATTTGTCAAGTTAAAGCATCACCTCTGCTCTATACCAATGCTCATATTACTACACATGCAAAAACCATTTGAGATTGAGATAGATGCCTCTGACTATGCTATTTGTTGTCTTGTTGGGGTCTGACCCAAGTTCGAAGTTAATTAGCCAAACAAATCACTGTACTATTGGCCATTTCGGCAACAGTGAGCAGAGCGCGCACTGAGGTTTCACTCAAAGTAGTATGGGGGGGGGGGTGCTGGAACCAGGTTTCCGCACCGTTGATATGTCTGAGGGTTTGATTTGGTCCAACTGCTAGTCCCTACATGTAGGATGCTTCACGCACTTCCCTGGCCTTCGCGCCTTGATAGATTCACCTTCGCGCAACCCTAACCAGGGGTTGTGGGCCTTCTACGCTGCTCGAGCAGCGTTCTACACTATTTCTCTAAATCACACCCGAGATCTTACTTGCCTTTTTACACCAGTTAGTTATCTTCATGTAAGTAGAAGCCTTGTGTTATATTTATTTATACAGTGCATACATATAAGTTCACGTAGCCAATAAACTGTAAACTTGCAAATTATACCCAATAACACATAAAAAAGGAAAAGCCACAAAGAAATATGATAAAATTCTCTTTATTAATTATTCCCAAGGTTATAGACTTGACATGCCCTGCGCACTCAGCTGCAGGGGTTTGCGTACTCAGCTGTAGACTACTAGACCTTTGCGCACACAGCTGCAGAGCCTTCTCCTACACTATGACCCAAGACACACTTTACACCGCGACTCAAGCTCTCAGTCTCCTCATGCTTCTTTTCTATTCCTTGTTCTTAGCTATCTTCTACACTTAGAGCCTCACTCTATTTATACAATCCCATGGTCTGCGGACCATGGGTAGGTCTATCAAGCCGACATTAGATTACAAAAACAACGGTGGACAACCCTGTGACTCTATTATGAGTTCACGCTCTGTGCCCACAAATCACGGAGTCTTTACAAAGGACTTGGTAAAAACTTGGGCTTTAAGGCCCAAAACATGCCTTGGGGGGACTCCATGCCCAACAAGCCCCCCACACAAACATCGTGACTCGCCCTCAAGTCACTCTGTGAGTGCAGATATCTTCACGCGGAGTCCCTCCAACTTTGCTCGAACCGCTGCAAGGTTGGCAGCACACGGAGTGGTTTCCTACTGGATATCCTATACGTGTTTTTCCGAGACCGCGGTGTTAGAATTACTTCCCTAGACTTGTTCCTACGTCCCCTACATTTGTGCGAGCTTGCCTTCAATTGTTGCTGTGATAGTGAAGGCCTCATCGATCCAAGGCTAAACCCATGCCTTCAGGACTGCTTCTTTGTGCCATGCTACGTCCACCTATTCTTTCAGCACTTTGGCCTATTGCATTCGCGAGAGCCTCTAAGTGAGGGCCACCATCTACGTGGTCCCTTTGATGGTGTCATACTGCTACTGGAGCTCACACACTTCTGTCTCTAAGCGCTGGATGTTGGGGTCCTCCTGCAGATTCATGATGACCTCAAATGATTCCTCTAACATTCTGGTGCAGTCCCTTACTGCACTGTCGATCTCTTCCATCCCTGATGCAATAGCGTTGACACACTGTTCTCTTACTTCCAGAGGGGTGGACGGTTGTGCCTTTAACCGCAACTCTACTATCTTGAGGTTCAGGTCCAACTGAATCTTAGTCATTTCTTCCCGCGCCTCGCGCACGCCAACTACTAGTCGGTGGATGCACATCTCTGTTGGTGCGTCTGCTAGGATGGCTAGCTCAAGGACCATCTAACAGGCTTCTTCTAGTACATATACCATCTTCCTCTTCTACGATACCACTTCGTTGTGCTGCAAGCTCAACTGCTCCATGTTGATGTTTTGCTCGTTCAACACTTGTAGTGCGCGACTCTCCCTAGCTCGTAGTTCTGCAGTAATGCCATCCTGTAGAATGTATAATGTCTCCTACGGGAGTGCAACCATGTTGATCCCAAGACCCTTCAATGCACTAATCATAGGATTGTCAGCCTCATTTGCGGTGACCAGTGCCCCTTGGGGCAGTGCAATGGTGTTTATTGTCTGGGTGTGCAACATCTGCTTTGCTGTAGTTCTCCCTACTGCGAGGCTGGTTGAGAGGCTACCAGTTTGAGGAGTGTGCACTTGCAACTCCTGTAGCTGTGCTTTGAGGGCCCCCAACACAATCTGGTTCTCTTGTACAAAATTCTGGAGGGCCTCGGAGATGACATCGCGCATCATATCCCTGATGTCATGCAGATCACCCTCAGTAAGGGTGATCGAGTAAATAGCCAACTTTGATGCCTTGACCTTCTTGCATGGCCCTGTCCACTCGCTTAGGTGTTGGTGCTTTAGTTGTGTTGACACGGTTTGTGTGTCAATGCCACCCCTTATCTTCCTCTGTTTCTCGCCCATACGAAGGTGACTTATGGCCCTTGCACGCCTTCTCGACTTCCTCCTGTGCTGCGACTGCTATTGCCTTTTTCTGTTCTGCTGCTGTCTGTGTAACGTCCCGTGCTTCCTGCGCTTTTGCTGCCACTGCTTCTTGCCTTCTCTTCTCTGCCAACTGTGCCGTGCGCAATTTTATCTCCTCTTTCTTCCTTTGTGTTGTAGACTTATCCCTTACCGCGATGTCTGGGGTGTGCTACTCCGGCAGCCATGTCTCTAGTACATCAAAAATTATGTCATCCGTGGCTACAAAGGGTAGCTCTCTCCATTGGTTGGGGGGGTCCTTGCGTGCTTTGATATAGATGTTGTGGAGATCCACTTTAAATTATGCAAAACTTTGCAGGCTATTGTAGATAGTGGGTGATAATCACAACTTGCGATTAATCCCCATTCTAAGGTTCATTTCCATGAACACACATAATATTTTACTGTTGCGAATCTGGTTCACATCCTTTGTGTCCCAGAGCGAAGTGTACTTAGTGGCCTCTGGTAGATCCCTGTCAATTGTGGGAAACTGATTTTCCTCCAGCAATTCCCCTGCCACGAGCACTATGTACAACAAAAGCCATGCATAGTGAAACATTTTTCCTTGTTCGTGGGCCTTGTGGGAATTTTCTAGGAACTCCTTGCAGAGGAACTCAGACCAGTTAAATTGGACCCCCTTCGCACACTGCTCAGCAAGTGCCACCACTAGCTTTGGTACCTTGTCTGTGTGACACTTGCAGATAACTTTACTCACCAGTATTTGGGTCGCCACGTTAACTACTTTGTTGTTGATGCTGGATATGGCGTAGCCCGTTTTCTTCTTCTCCAGTTTCTATTTTTTCTTCATGGCCTCTGCGATGGCCAAGTCACTGCTCTTCCACTCCGAGATGTTTGCGGGGTCCTCTCCTCTGCATGGAAGCTGGGTAATGTGGTGAATTAAGTGGTTCACGATGGGGATGGGCTCCTCCAACCACAAACACCCACCATGCACTAGGCAGAGCAGCTGCTTGATGACGAAAATTGTTATTGGGGCACGGTGGTAATGCGACACCCAGAGCAGGTTTAGTAACCCTGCCTTTTCCACTCCGCGTAACCACTTTCGTGGCTCCATCTCGGTAATCCTCACCGTGGTGTTCTGCTTGGGATTCATGAGCTGCGCGGTCTCGAGGTGAGGGAACTTCACATGGTCAATGAGATCCCAATCTTCAAATTTCAAGCTAGGCACCCGTCCCAGGTGCGTGCCCTAAAAAATGATGTTATCCGGGAGGAGCGAGGTCTGGAGAGAGCTCTTTCTTTCGTCAAGATCCTTGGGCACTTTTGACTTCCCCTTTCACGGGGGGATATAGGCGGCCAACTTTGTTGGAGGGTGTGTAGGCTCATTTTCTTCCTCCATGCTGTTTTGGGAAGTTTTAGTGTCTACGGATAAACGCTTAAACGCCTAGACTAATAGCTAAGTCTAGAACAATAGTGCAAAGCATTATCTACTTTTTTTATGACCAACATATTAAATAAGATAGTAAATAAACCTACTTAAAGCTTTCACTTACTTTTTATCTCCCTTGACCAATCCTGTCACTACTTTCCATACTTAATCCGCTTGAAAAGTAACTGCACACAGACAGAAGACAAAAACCGATCAAAGCATATGATAATGATCTATTGATTAAACATATCATGGAATCAAGTGCATAATACACATATGAAAGCATCAATGAACAATACAAACATATGGAAAAAGCTTTGAACACTTTATTAGTAAAAGGAAGAGTTACAACCCAATTTGCTTGATTCCTTATCACTCCTCCAGTGCAATCCCATCCTCTCCTCATAACAAGAAAGACATTTTGACATCATTAAAATACTTGAAACCAACTCAAGTCTCATACTAACAACATCTCCCTATAATTCAATGATTTCTAGCCCCTAATCACTTAGATGATTGGTCGTTTATAGGTGAATGAAGGAAGTTATGCCATAAATGGTGATTATGAATGCCCTCTCAAACTTAGGATGTAGTTCCATGGAGGAAGGGATAAAGGGATTGATGTTCCTTAACTCCCTCCCTTATCTAATTTTGAGCCCAAAGGAGTGGATAGCTTTGGAAAACTTCTAGAGGTATCCTATGGATAAGAATATTCCAAACCCCAATGCAGTTTTCACTCAAATTTTCCCAACGCAGGCCAAAGAGGGCTCAAGTGTGTTGCAATGCATCCTCGTAGTGTACTGGGCTGCATCGCAGTGCACCCTGATAAAGGCCTGCCTGCACTGATCTTTGTAGAGGTAGTTTTTGAATGATTTTAGTCAAGGAATCTCTTGGGAAGGAGGCATTTTGATGGTTGACTTCAATAGGGTATGTAACAACTGAATTAGGGTTTGATGGGCCCTAATAGTACTGATCTATAAGTTGGGATTGATGTGACCAAATGGATCTGTAACAATTGCCCCCTAAAGCATAAAGTCGTAAATATGTATGTCGAGTGAAATGATTTACTATGTGGAGAGGAGGTTTCAAAGTGGAAGGTGACCTGCATCAATTACAATACATATATCATGATAATTGGATTTTTTCTGATGAACTTGCTAAGGGAAGGCATACCCATGCTCAGCTTATAAACTTTCATTACATGCACAAATATATTCATCTACAGATATAGACCCATGAATGGATGACCATGAATGTAAGGCCATTGTATATTTGATTTAGTACTCCTGAAAATATCGCAGCCTGGATGGATGAAACAAGATCTGGTATCTTCAATCTCGTTCAATCTTTTGCTCAAGTACAAATCTAACCATGTGAATAGATTATCTAAAGTCGAACATGGGAATACATCACCTGATTACCAGCCAATGATATAAGCCGTTAATAGACGTGAGAGGAATCACCTATAATGATAATGACCATCAAGGTACTATAGTACATTTCGCATGATGTGAATAAATAATTTGATGTCGAACACCATACAAAGTCTTTCAGTCGAAGGCTAGTGATGTCAACCTATCGCCGGAAGCGAGAAACTTGCCTTTGATGTATGAAAGCCTCAAGGTACTGAAGGGGTGTTTCTAAGTCAACTTCTTGGATAGTGTGTTGATGTCGACAAGAAGTGACTCATCGCAGGAGGCCCTTGATGTATCCCACATCAACAACACGAAACGAGGTAAATGATTTTGGAGATGAAAAATTGATTGACGACAGAAGATGCAAGAATGGTGGTCATGGAAATGAAGGTTTACGGTATTGCAAAGGATGAAGTTTGAACTGAATGACTTCTCTTGAAAATTGCGGCGACACTAAAATGAATTAGTAGCATTGACCCAAAACCAAGTAATGGATGGTATGATAGACCAACGGTGTGATAACCATCAAGCTGAATGACCCAACACACATAGTCACGATGATGAGGTGAAAGTGTCATGTTCAAGAGCGACTTGCTACCATAAAGTGTTCTCCCCATTTTCCCATTTTCCCAAGTCATTGTTGACCAGTACCTATTTATTTTTATCAAGCTTGAGGAGGATAACATATGCTTGTTGTATAATTTCACCCTTCGAGTGAATCCATCGCGAAGGTGAAACTCGGTCTTGTCTAGATGGACAAGTTTGTCGCTATTTGATGTTTTTAACAAGTTTAACGACAAAGATAACTCGGTCCTTTTCATGTTTAGATATTTTGAAAAGGTACAAAAAGAAAACTCCACAAATTCTTTTTTCGTAAATTAATCTCTCAAGTCCGAAAAAGCGTAAAATAATACAAGAGAGATATCTTTTCCAATCCGTTAACGAGCTAGAAATGACAAACGCTCGACAATATTTTCATATTTAGAGAGTCTGAAAGGTGCTTAAAGAGGACTCCACTTTGAGGAACGAGTGGTGTCTAGGGTAGCAACTGGTTCCGAAGGTGTTGGAACTTCTCAAAACATGTTGATTTGTGAAGTGGCTAGCTAATAAGACCACTCATTGTAACTGTTCCTAAAAAAGGGTAAAGCAACCAAGTGAAAGCGTATGATCAGTCAATCAAATAGTGACGATGGAGGGAGAAAAAACCAAGGCTCATTTGATGGAAGAGGCTAATAGAATGGCAATCACGAGGGTTAAAAATGGAAATGGGTTCATTTTTACACAAGCTTGAACCATAGGGAACTATGCTTGGGTTCAATTTCATGTTTACACAAGCTTGAAACAAAAACTATGCTTAGATTCAATTTCATTTTTATGCATGCTTGAAACAAAAAACTATGCTTGATATTTTTTACATGCCCCCAACATGATGAAAGGGAGAGTCTCCTGTAACCAGATGGAATTCGCTGTGGTGAAGCATGACGGTTATGCAACACCTTTTTGGCTTCGTCCAGATAGGGACAAAGGTGAATGGGGTGATTCCCTTCACATAACCTACAGGGAAACGTAACTTTACCATTAGGTGCATGCCCCGCAAGCTTCATTTTATTCACCTAAGAGACTACTTGCGGCTATCAGGTGGATGGAATGAAGGTTCATTTATGAGATGAAGTGAAAGATTTGACTGGGATTTTACAAGATCTACTCAAAGACTCGACTTGGAACTAGGGATCTTGTTTCATTTTTTAGCGAGCTTGACGCAAGACAAGGAACTATGCTCAAATTCCTTGTTTCATTTTTTAACGAGGTTGACACAAGACAAGGAACTATCCTCATGGGCCTGTTCCATTTTTTAACGAGGTTGACACAGTAAAAGAACTATCCTCATAAACCCTTGTTTCATTTTTTAACAAGGTTGACACAAGACAACAAACCGTCCTCCTATCCTTCGTTTCATTTTTTTAACGAGGTTGACACAAGACAACGAACCATCCTCCTATCCTCGGTTTCATTTTTTAACAAGGTTGACACAAGACAAGGACTATCCTCATAGTCTTTCGATCACAACTCATAAGTGGTCATGAAGGAGAGATCTGGTTCCAATGCCTCCAGTACATGATGTAAAACATCATTGAATTGATCGTTAGTTGATGTAGGTATGGAACAGGTTGCCACATAATTAACCCGTGGCAGGGATGATACCATTGGTACAAAATGACCATTTAGGGAATATTTTTGACTGGAAGCCATATTTGGATGAGGAAATGAAAGTTGGTCAACGATGACAATTCTTCCTTCATGCGGGAAACAAATCACTCGAAAGAGTGTTGAAACAATAGCTCGCATGTTATAAACATAGTCGCACCTTAGAAGTAAATTGTAATCTAAAGGGTCTGGGACTACCATCACGTTCAGATAAACGAATTTTCCTCCCAAAGTAATACGTAACTAAGGGAGCATCTCTAATGGTTGACTGGTTCCTTTGTTAAAAGCCAACAGATTCTAGGTAACAGGCACACGTGGCGGCGAACCAAGCACTTGCCAAGAAGTTGAGGAAAGGATACTCATAGATGCACCTTCATCTATAATAGTTCCAGATACAATCATATTACAAACTTGTACTATGGTCTAGAAAGGCACATAAGAAGGAAGATGAAATCCAGCCAGTCGGTTCCAATCAAAGGAAGTGACTACACTACTTGGAGGGGATACCGTAAGAATGGGAGAATTAACCCCTTGAGCTACGAGAACTGGAGTATTTTCCTCATGTCTTTGTGGAATAGGAGGACTGCCCCCAAGCTCATTAGAATCTGAAGAAACAAAAAGAACTTGAGTGGTATCATGTTCACTGTCTTTGGGAAAGGTACGATTAGCTGAAGGTGAAATCAGGTCAAATTTTACCTTGACCTATTTTAGGTTGGGTATAGACTCATAGGATTCACTTTCTGAGAGAGTGGGTTTGACCGACAGTTGATTTTTGTAAGTTAATTCATCAACTAGTGAAGGGTTTGGGGAGAGTTTCGTGTAACCAGATGGAAGTCACTGCAGTGAAGCAAGACGGTTATCCAACACTTTTTTAGCTTCATCCAGATAGGGACAAAGGTGAATGGGGTGATTCCCTTCACATAACCTACAGGGAAACTTAACTTTACCCTTCTTTCCATGAACTTCACTACCACTAGTTGATGGTGTGTCATCAGCATGATCTCTAGAAGTTGATGACACAAGATGATGTGAACGAGAAGACCATTCTTCTAAGATCTGAGGAATATCAGGACAATTTCGACGAAGATAGTCTCCCACACAAAGTTTGCATGGATATCAAACTTTGTGAGGCTTGATGGACAATTTCACATTAGATGTTGCATTCAAAGCAATGGTTGCTTGGTTGCCCCTCTGATGAATTTTCTTCCACTTCTTCTGCTTCCTTTTCTTCTTCTTCTTAGCCACCTGGTTACTATTAACAATACTATCACCAGGAGAAGAGGAAGAAGGGGAGGAAGAAACAACCAAAGAAGAAGGCAAAGGGTCAACTTTAGGATCAACTGGAGGTTGATTTTGTCCAGTTGGAGGTGTACTCGATTACGAAGAAATCACGACATTTTGAACCAAGGAGGTTGAAAACAACCATACTGGGAAGCCAATTGTAAATCTCGAAAGGGACAATGTAGCCATATATGGAGCACCAATATTTCCGAAAGGAGGAAAAGGACTAGGATTCCCATCAAAAGGAATTCCTTGATCAGTGGACTCTAGATTTGTCACCATATAGTTCAACCTAAGATCAACTAAGGAGTGAGTGTGGAGGATGTTATCTGCAGTCAATTAATTTATTTTAATCAAAGTAACATAACAAAAAAAAAGAGGGATAATCTAGCCAAAAGGTTTACCAAGCAACTGTAAACTACAGAATACTTCTTGGCAGACCGAGAAGTATGGGCAGGCAATCTCCCTGAATGCTATGTTTGGTGTATCACAGTTTACAAGGTGGCCGACTCGGTTACTTAAGGATGGATAACAACCTAGTGTTTTCCTCCCATATATACCAAAGGTACGTGGAGGCCGAGTCTGTATAGGCATTGTCTAATGCAAAACCGCATAATGAGAGAATTACCATATACTTTAGGTACTGTAAAACCACCCTGTATACATGAAGGTACATGGAAGAGCTACGATATACTCATGTACGTGGAATGAGGTATCACACTCAGGATGTATTGTAGACACGTTAGCGACAACTTCTTTGTTTTACGACGTCGGAACACGTCTCTAGCCTAGACCTCTAAATGTTTTTCGTTAGGTGACAATGCTCCATTAGGTAAATTCAGATAAATTTTAATATGATCTTCTTTAGAATTTTCCTTTCAAGGTTGACCATGTGATGTATGTTTGCAATTCCTAAAATGCACTAATATGATAAGCATTCTTTCCATTCAATTTAACAATGAAATCCTAGCTACTTAGGGATTAGTTAGTTTTTTGCTTTCAAGCATTCACAAACTTTTTCAATGCAAAATTCATGTAGTTCTTTTTGATTTCCCTTAATGTGAATGAACAAAAAGGAAAACTAATGCACAACCGATCAATAAACTCTTTTCATAAAAATGACGATTTTGTGATAATTTCTTTTCAAGGAAAGAAATACTTTATGACACTTTCGTTTTCAAAGAAATGAGGAATTACGACACTTTCAACGAAAAGACTAATCATATGCACACATCAATCAATCGATCTTTCATGAATGAAGACTTTACAACAACTCAATTTTCAAACAAAAATATGATTTTACGACACTTTCTTTTGACAAAAACCAATCGACCAAAAATTAACTTTAGACTATAAATTGAAAATGACAAAGTAAATACATAAGAAACATTTATCAATCCTAGTCTAAGTAGGGCCAAGTAAGGAGATGAAAAACTATTTTTAGAGACAAGACATCATTGACACTCAAAAAATCATTCAAACAAGAGAAAATTGGCAAAAGACTTCAGCTCATAGATGGGAAACTAACCCTTAAGGGATTAGCGCAGACAACAATGAGAGATAGTGCGCTTCAGTGCACTGGATCTATGCGGGAAGTGTATTACAGTTCACTGTGTCCTTCATTGGGCTGCGCTGGTGATAGTAAGCCATTTTTGAAGGTAATTTGACACAATTTTGACTCAATTTTCAATGAAGGAAGACTGAAATTCAATCTACTACCACAAGTATAGTATGTAGAAATGTCTTAAGAGGCTGATAAGCTACTAAGATGGATGATAGCTCCCCAACGGAGTCACCAATTTGTTTTTGGAAGTTTTAGTGTCTACAGACAAAGGTTTAAACCAGTAGACTAGTAGCTAAGTCTAGAACAATAGTGCAAAGCATTCTCTATTTTTTCTATGACCAACAGATTAAATAAGATAGTAAAGAAGCCTACCTAAATCTTTTGCTTACTCCTTATCTCCCTTGACCAATCCTGTCACTCCTTTCCGTACTTAATCCGCTTGAAAAGTACCTGCACACAGACAGAAGACAAAAACTCATCAAAGCATATGATAATGATCTATTGATTAAACATATCATGGAATCAAGTACATAATACACATATGAAAGCATCAATGAAAAATACAAACATATGGAAAAATATTTGAACACTTTATTAGTAAAAGGAAGAATTACAACCCAATTTGCTTGATTCAGTATCACTCCTCCAGTTCAATCCCATCCTCTCCTCATAACAAGCAAGACATAATACTTGAAACCAACTCAAGTCTCATATGTGGAGCGCTTGGAAGGTATGCTTTTTGAATAATAATCTAGTGGTTTTCTAATAAATTTCCTAACCTTTTCTGCATTATAAGTCTAAAGAATAAAAGGGTTTTGATAAATTGTGTGAAAATGGACAAACGAAGCTTAATCACCAATAATCGATGTTTTCTATGCAGAAGGACGCGGAAACAGGGGATCAGCGAGCAAAAACAAGAAGCAAAGGGAAAGCAACTGCTGTCCCCTCGCTAGGAAACCGGATGCGGACGCGATCAAGCAAAATTAGAGCCGAATGATCCAGGGAAAAGAACGTGGACACCAAGACGGAGAACGTAAGAAAGGAATGAGAAGAACTGAACGATTAGCGAATCCCTCAGGATCTCTGATCCTGAGGGATCGCTGCTTTAGCTTATCTTTTGTATCTAGATATCTCCGTCATTTCTGTTATATAAAGATACCACGCCATTGAGCGTAGGGGATCAATAATTGTAATTACATGATTCAGAACAAGCTGTGAGCATTAAGTTTTGCTGAGACCTGATTGTTGTGTACCTTTGTTAATGCAATCAATATAAAGGACTTTGTGTTCACTTCGTTTCTGCATCTGAAGTAGCTTCAAGTGGTGTACCATTGGTAGCCAAGGGCCCAGCTCCGACGGTCACTCGCTGTTGTATCATACGGTGATTGGTGTGGTTTGATTATTTCTTTTGTTTCAGCAATCTGATGTATCTTTTATATGATAGACTATGCTTCTTAGCTAATCTCTGAATCTGAATAAGTTTCCTAACTCACGTCTCTGTGTTACATAAAGTGAATCTATTAGAATTGCATCCATTTCTATAACAAGGTATTAGTATGACTGGTATCATCATTGGATTCATATAAAATAAGTTTTTGCGAGACTTGAAGACACTATCACTTTGTTCAGAAATATAGTCACATCATACAATACTCTCGGATTGTTGTAATAGTTTAGAACGTGTACATCCATTTGAGTTTGCTGTTCCATTTGAGTTTACTGTTCCATTTGAGTTTGCTGTTCCATTCGATTGACGTTTCCTGTTTGCTGTTCCATTTACTTATGCTGTTCCATTTGATTACTGCTGTTCCATTTAACTGCTGTTCCATTTACTTTCGCTTATCTGCCTTTGTTGCTTTCGCGTGATAGCAGGCCTAAGACTGTCGTGAGCCCAGCAAGACGCTGCCTGACTCCCAGATCTATAAGTCCATGCTTTGGTTTCCTTCTTTATAAGTTTCTAAAGGGAAGGGTTATTGGTTCCGTACCCTTGACTGATCAATTGATTTGTGTGATTTTATCTTTTGAGTTGGTTTAGTTACAGTTTAGTGTCCGTTTCCTTTCAAATCATTAGAGCGCTATACTACCGAGCATTACTTGGGCAAAACAGCCTCGGATTGAGTTACTCCTTGAAAGAACAAAACGATCCCGGATTGACTTAATAATGTGGAATAATTGGTGGTGTAAGAGACCCTAGTTATCGCTCTACAACATTTTGGCGCCGTTACCGGGGAAAGGGTATAGCCATTTGTCTTTTAAACAGGGTAGTGTGTGAATCTGCCAGGGGAGAATTGGATTTTAAAAACAGAAGGTAAGAACCTGCGTACGGAGCATGTAAAAGACCTGCTCCACCGT